>DWON01007185.1:0-13166 GCA_018251015.1 Phocides pigmalion okeechobee
ATATGGGAAACAATCAGATAAAATATTAAGCAGACTAAAATAATGTCACGTCGTAAGGGCTCGATATTCTAGAATCCATGAAATGTTTAACGTTTACGGCGTATATTAAATACGCCATGTTCTGTTAACAGATCAATGAAAACCTACTACCCTATTCATATCATAAAAAATATTTTCAAATCTTGAAAATATCTATCTACGTTTATAGTTAATAATTAATGTTACAACCAATAAAACGATTAAAACTATAACACTTGTCAGTAACAATATGAAAATAGCGAAGGTCGGCCATCTTGGCAGCAGCCATGTTTATTTACGAACGCGAATGCCATCAAAATGCATTGAGACTACGGACGGGGACGCACGTGTTTCCATCAATTTCTGAAGTTCTCGTAAAATAACCAACATGAACTAAAGTTTTTATTCCCATGACCAAGGACTAGGTTATAATGTAAACCTATATGTATGACTGACTCAAAATAACACATGATTTTACGATTGAACTGAGATTGTACCTAATGTTTACACAATAAATTGTGGAAATGTTGCTCGGAAGATAAATTACTGCCTATTTCGTGTTTTTCAATGAAATCTCAAACAAAAAGATTCTGATCTTTATTTAAATATCTAAATGTAAACATTTATTATATTATATTTATACATTTATTTATTCGTACACATCTTAAATTTTTTTGTTAGTACCGAGTTGAGTTATTGAAAATATTATCACACAAATGAATTAGTGATCACGTTTAACAATTTCTGTATTCTTATGTAATTATGGTTTATGTAATAAATATTAAAATGACTGAAATACAGATTATACTTGATGTAATTAATTATTCTCCATTTTTATAGCTGCTTTGAAGAAACAAACTACAATAAAAGAAAAGTCTGAAAATGGTGTGTCAGAACCTGTCGAAGAAAAGCTTGTAAAACCTTCGGCAGCTAAGCTTGCCGATAAAGCTTCTAGACCTGCGGATGAAAAACCTAAATTTCCAAAATCAACAGTAAAAACAATTGATAAAACTAATGACAAATTAAAATCTGATGACAAAACAACAAACGACAAAGCACCAGAAAGGCCTATCCTTAAAAGTGTAAGAACCATTGATGATAAATCTAAAGAAAAATCGGTGACCATTATAGACAGAAAACAAGATAAGAATGATACAGCAAAGAATTCTAGCTCTGTAAACGACAAAACTCCAAACGGTAGAGTTACTACAAATTCGATAACTAAACCAGCAGCAAAAGTAGAGGAAAAGACTCCACTCAAATCCAAAGTTGAAGACAAAGTGGTAGGTAAGCCTAAAGTAGAAGATAAAACTAAGGCTAAAACAGAAGAAAAGTCTAAACCGGAGGTAAAAACAATTGTAAAACCTAAAGCAGAGGAAAAAGTTTCAGAAAAAACCAAAGCAGATTCCAAATCTACATTAGACGAAAAATCAAAAATGGCTACTAAACCACCAACACCATTGGATAAAACTCCCTCAAAGGTAATTTCTTATGCAAACTTAGAAGGTCTACATAGATTACATTCGCTAAGCTTATATACATATACTATTCTCTTTAATTTGTATCAGCACAAATCTCCACAATTACTTAATTATCGTTATTTCTTATTTATCGTCTGAATATAATCGTAATCGTAATTATGTATATTTTGAGCCTAAGCTGTCTGCTAACTAATATTTACTCTTAGTACGTAATAAAACTTGATTTCAAAATACTTATCAAGATCGTAATTCATTGCTTCATTTTAATGTTTATGTATATTCACAGCTCCCACCGCGGAAGCCACCTTTACAGAAGGCTCCATCGAAAGACGATGTCGGATTGAAGAAATGGAGGGATCCATTACATGAACGTGTCAAAGAAAATATCGACAAAACCCTTGCCAATGAAATTCCTAAAGGACATACTCTCACCAAAAATGAAAGCTTAAGAAGTAAGTTGATACAAATCTTTTTATGCTTCTTTCGATTTAATATTGAGAATGATAAAGAATATATATATTTTATATTGTTATATTATGACAAACCCAAAGGGATTGTGGTGTTAGATTGAAAAATACACATTCTTGTTACACAAAATTGTGCACCTTAACTGAAGTGATTGCAGTTTTATATTCAGATTTAAACAAAGAGAAATAGTTTTGTATAGAAATAGTAAACAAGCGTACAGCCCATCTCGTGTAAGCTGCCGTCTATGGCCATATACATATATAACCAATAACACATAGAAAGGAATGTCTATCAAAAATCTATGCGTTGCTACTTTTATGGACTCTGTAGAACAACTCAAAACAGTAAATGAGTATCACTCCCTTCAAAACAGAACACAGTAGCGAAACACTACTGCTTAATAGGGATCGTGCTGGCGCAGATGAAACTCAATGAGTTCTATTATACATACTTAAAAACTAATAAGCGAAGTATTTTATATATGTCGTCATTAGTCTATTGACTTACTTAGAATCAATGATACAAAAAACATGAACAGTAAAGTCACGACCTTTTGATTAAATCCTTTTTTTAGAGACTGCTGCCTGGATTTGATTTTTTAGAAGCTTAATCACTTTCTAGAGAGTAACCTACAAACATTCCTATATAAAGTTAATAAACGTTATTTTGCTTGAGATTTACTTTTATTTTTAAAAAGAAAAGTAAAAGAGCTACTATTTCATTTTACTTGTAAAAAATACTTATCTTTAAAATGTGAACACAGCGACTTTTGATTATACAAAAGGCGACCTCGTATCTAGAAACTCTTCTATCTTTAAAACATTAACATTTTTGTGATTAAAACTAACATATAAAGATGGATAACAATTATTGTTTCTATTTATTCCTTCTATTATATGTAATTATATCGATAGTACGTGTAGTAGAAGTGAAATCATCTATCAGATTCGTCCAACATATTTAAAGAACTAGAATATGTAGGTGTAAGTGTTGAAACAAAAGACTTGCCACTTTACCTATTTAACGACACGTGATAAAAACATTGACACACTAGCATTTGTTTTGACTATAATTAGAACAATACTCGTACATGATGCATGCAAATCCATTGCGTGTGTTCTAATCAATCAGTTCGAATTTGGCAAACATTATAATGTCCGGTTCAGATGATATAATGTTCATTTCACAAACGATCTCAAGATTTCAGTGAAAATTGTATAATATACAATGAAATATTATATTTTTAAATATAAATCACAGTAGCCCTAAAATTGGTTGAGTACTAGACATTACGTCATTGCACCTTAAACATTTTTTTCATTGTCTAGATTGTTCTTAAGCCTTCCAAAATAACTTCTGAACAATGTCTGTAGCAATTTCATGATTAACTAAATACAACACAAAAAAGCCAATAAAAGGATTAGCGAATTTAGTTTCATACTATATTAGAAAGATAAGATCATTGTTGGCAACAGTTACATAATTGACAGTATTTGTTATATTATAGTATTGATGAAAAAATAACAAATTATGATATTAAAATCTATGTTTAACCAAAGGAATGTGTCTTGAAATCTCATTAGAGCTACGCGGATCCTTTCCTTTTGATCTCTTGTATGCTAGACAAGTTTGTGGTCTGCATCTGGTCTGAAATAGTCTCGGGTAGTTCCGCATACGAAGCGAACGCATCAGGTGCAAATGCACGTACTTCTCGTACTTCGAAATATCATAATATATTCACAAAAAATATACTTTGATACTTTCTGTTTCTATATTTTATTGGCAGAGTGATAAATTGCATGTGTCCATTTATATTTGTTGTTGTTAACGATATACATGATATGTAGTGTAAAAATATATTTGTGTGTTGGTGATGTTTCTAGTTTTCAATAGTCAAACTATTTTCGTAATACAATGAATGGAATTAATGACAACGGAAACCTATTTAAAGGTCTCGGAAAAATTAATATCTATATATTTTTTTTTTCATGAACATGACTTCCGGATACTTTCTAAATATCTTTCTAATTTTTGAACATCTGAATGTAATATTATTTCAGGCTTATTAAAGCCCGCTCCACCCCCAATGCCGCCGCCATTGCCACCGAAGATGCCACCACCACCAGAATTTAAAAAGTCACCATTAGACCCGACAAAATTGAAAAAAATTGAACAACTTCGTAGTAGGCCCAGAAAGAGGCCTGACTGGAGTGACATGATGAAGGAAGTAGAACAGGGCAAGAAATTAAAACATGTGGTTTGTAACGACAGGTAAGTTTTAAAATTCATGTAATGAATTAATAAAACACTTCTATAGTAATTTCACGAGTGCTTATACAAACAAATTATTATATAAGACAAATATTTATATAAATTCACAAATCTAGAAAAATACTTTTCTTCGTCAATACGTACCTCTCGAGTAGATTTAGATTGCACTCAGTACCTTCTGTTTATCTAAGTAACTATTATACAAGGCAGTTGATCGAATGAATTATCCCTTATTCCAAAAAGTTATTCGTAATATGTTATAGTCTAAGTGCATTATATTATGTGTATGAATATACTAAATCTATTTTTTTTATTTTGTAGGTCAAGTCCCATTATTGCGAAATCAACCGTTGTGAAAAACAAAGATCAGTTCATCTTCGAGTCAGAGAAACCCAATTCTCATAATGAACTTTTGAAAGAAATCTCTAAGGGTATTAAGCTAAAGAAGGTAAAAACTAATGACAGAAGTAAGCCTAACCTAGAAGGTTTGAGGAAGTTTAGAAGACAAATGACAATAGAGGAACAAGTCCAAAAATCAATGTCACAAGCTAATATAGCCGCATCTCCTTCTGGAGTTTCTATAGCAGAGGTAAGGTTGAAAGTTTTTGGAGCCTACTCATTTATTATATCAGGTATTCAAATATTTAAGATTGTGTGTTAATGTTATGTTTTTACTTTAATTATAAACACATTAAAAATACGGTTAAGTATTTAACTTCATAATGATCAAGTTTAATTATTAATGTATTCGACACAATTAAAAAAAAACAATTTTAAAAAATGGTTTAAAGGCACCTGCCCAAGAAGAAGAAGAAATTGATGAGATGGATGATATTGACAAAGTGCGAGACGACTTGCAATCTACTAAGCAGCTCCTAGCCATTGAATTAAGGTAATGAAAACGTCGAAATTAACTGAACTTGTGGACAATGTGTAGAGTTGCTGCATTAATATTTTTACCTTATCCTTACAGAAACAAAGAAGCTCAGGAGAGAGAAAATAAACGCCTTCTAACTAGAATACAGAACTTAGAAGCAGAGTTAGCAAGAGAACGAGCTATTATAAAACAGGAACAACACAAAACTGTCATATCTGTCACTGATGCTTACGATGAAAGATTAGTAAACAATCTAAAAATGGAAGTGGAAAAGGCAAAAGAGACAGCAGACAATTTAGAAAAGAAATATCTAGAAGCAGCTGAGGAAAGAGACGATGCCTTAACAGAGCTAGAAGAAGTGAAGAGAAAAAATGCAGAGCTAGAAAAGAAACTAGAACAAGCTATGTCGGTTAGTATTACTGATATTTATTGACTTTTTCTACTAGTGACTCAACTACTTGAGCTTACATAAGCTTATTAATGCTCATTAACTTTTGCTTTTTTGCTAACATTGTTGTTTCTTACTTGCCAATTTACAGAGTAAACTAGAGGAACTTTATTCATCAGAAGAACCTTTATCTTTCTACCAAAAGAGACAACTTGATTTTGAGAAACAGTGTAGGTTATTGAACATTGATATAAATTCTCCAGAGGCGCAAGAGTTAAAAAACAAGTCTAGTGATGCTAACAATAATAATGCTGCTTTTACTAATCATAATGACGACGAGGTAAATGCTTTATCAAAGATGTTATATTTAATTCCAAAGTAACAGCGAATGTTGCGTGTCAGATAAACCTTTAACAAATATAATATAAAAAATTTATTAAAGTTTAACTGCATTTATATTGTGAATAAGTTTAATGCAATGTTAATATAAAAAAATGCACTAAATAAAAAATATTTCTCATTAGTTCTCTTTTCCAAAAATACGTAATTTATAATTATTTTAACGGTTATTATTTGATAATTCACAATGATCAATTAGTTCTAGATATTTATGATCTTTAATTGACGTTTTCATATATAAAATCCAGGGAATCATGCCCACAAGCGCTGGCTCCAGACGATCCAGTCACGCTATCAAACAGTTATCTGTTACCAAAGATGACAGTTTCGAGGAAGAAGAGGAATCGGAAGAAGAAGAGGTATGATTACATTATTAATACAAGTGATAAAATAATTAAAAAATAGAAACAAAGTTAGCAAAATCCTACTGTATGCAACATACTGATATATAAATAATAGGAAACAGTTACTTTTTCGTTCATTGTACTTTAAAATATAAGTTTTAAGAGCAACATATGCATTTTTATATTACATTTAGCGACACACGATCGATTTACTCATCATATTTAAACTCTGTAGCAATCAATGTCTTGAAATGTTTTTTTTTATATTATAGGAAGAAAGTGAAGAAAAGAAGCAAAAGCGAATGGAAAAAGAAATTCGAAACATGAGGAACAAGATAAGACATTTGAAGGAGAAACAAGACAACATGAAAAGGGAACGCATGGGATATAAGATGGCTCTTAAAAACCAACAAGCAGCACTTAAGTAAGGAAATTGTTTTTATTGAAATATATTTTGGTTTAGCTTTGGAGTAGTCGGTTTTAGGTAGATATTATAGGATTTAGGTTTTGGTGATAATTTATACTGCTATCTAATTAACCGTCATAAAATATCTTTATTTGTTTGATTATAGTAAAAATGTTTTGTGCACTACATGATTAGAGCAATAAAGTAATTTAATATGGATAAAAATGATCATATCGTAAAAGGAGCAGAAATACATAAAAACCAGTTTATGGTCTAGTTTTACTATTTTAGCCGTCGTGGTCACGGCTACCACATCTGGTTCAAAATATTCACAATCAAAAATCGTTAATTGTTAATACCCGTTACATAGTAAAATGTACAAATACAGCGATAGTATTTCTTTCAAATTAAAAACGATTGTATCGTATAACAGTAATATTTGATGTTAATAGACCCAGGATACAATACAACCCATTTATAAACAATAATTATATTCAAATATATTTCAGAGATGCAAAGAAAAAATACAAGGAATTGAAACGTGAAGTTGACAAGATGGCAGCTATGATGAAAGAAGTTGGTTCAGAAGAAGAAGGTGACGAGGAAGAGGAAGAAGAGGAAGATTCTGAGGATACTAAGAAGAGCGAGACAGAAGAAGAAGAATCCGAGACGGAAACAGAACAAGATACTGAGAGCGAAACTGAAAGTGAAAGTGAACCTGAGGTACGTGTATTTCAACATAGTTGCATTTATTGCAATTTCGTATATCATCTAAAACATTTTAAGAAACATTTCTTAATGCCTTTTTAATTAAAAAACCTAAGTACAATGGCTAATGGATAGTTATTAACCATGAAGCCGCCCCATCGTTTCGTTAAGTATGCGACAAAACAATGTATGCAGCATAGGAAACTGTCTTCATTAACGATGATTTTATTATAGTTGAATAACAATCCACATGTATGAGTATAATATTACCAGATAAGCAATAAACCATACCATGATAAATCAGTTTTCTCGATTAATTTTCTAGATTTCGATTTTTTTTCCTCTTACAGGATGCACCACTGCCAGCCAAAAAGGACAATCTCACGAAGAGACTTAAACGCCACGAAACCAGAGTCAATGCATTGAAGAAAGGCAACGCTCTCCTCATGGCTAATGTTGACCGACTGAAAGACGACGTTCTCAAACAAAGAGAGGAATCTATGACGCTACAAAAGGAATTAGACTCCTTAATCGACGATCTCGAATAATTGATTTGATATACTTATTGTTTGAATCATGTAAGATAATATCGAGACTAATTTTATGGGTACGAATGTTTACACGTTTTGTGTGACGCGATTTTTTATCGCACAGAGTATAAATAAATCACTTGAATTTTAAGTGGTTTCAAAGCGTAATAAAATCATAAAATCACCCACTCATGTAAAATAATTGATAACTATTCAAAATTTCCCTCAGTCATTAATATAGATGGCCAGTTGACTAATTCATGTAAAAACTACAAAACTAATACTCGAATAAGCTTAAAAATGTATTTCAAAAATATAAAAAACACTATTTAACTTTATTTATTACTACGCATATACACATTAGAATTACATGTTACTTAAAAATTATTTAACGTTACTCGAAAATAACTAATGGAGATGTCTATTAATAATCATAAGAATAAGATTTTATATAAGAGATATATGGCTTCCAGTGTCCTCTAAAATCCTTATTATTTCATACATTAATATACGTAGTTATTTAAGCACATCTTTCTTTGAGTACCTACGTGGATTATAACTGATAATGTGTTAATTGATTTGTTTAGTTTTTTTTTCTAAAACATTGTACTCAACTATTTTTTGAGATTATGTTTGCATGGCATAAACTCAACGACTTTTTATTTAGTTATTAATGCAATACACACAAATCAAGAAACGCCGGTACTTACAGAAAATATTATTATTACAGATAATTTTAAGTTTATTATACCTACGGTAAAATTGATATGTTTTAATTTTTTTACAATTTTCTATTTGTGTCGTTATTGGATAAATTTTCTTAGGTATAGAATGAAAGTAGTAAACAAGCATGTCCACCTAATAGTATGTAGTCTCAGGGAAACTTGGTATTCTGTAATCGCTCCTAAAAGACTAAATTGTAATGCTTTGTGTCTTTGCCATTCTTTATCCTTCAAACCCCGATGCGGCAATAGTTAAAAAAACTGTTTAAGTAGAAGTAAGATAAATGCTACATGGAAAAAAATAAAAATGTACATCTTAATTTTTAAAAAGATCTTTTGCTTACCTTGATTACAGTATCCAGAAGTTTCGGGCATCCTATGTTCTTTCATATGCAAGAAATATGAATAGTATATGTTCAGTGTATACGTATATTTAATCTTTTGATGACATTAAAAATTTAGCCGCACTACACTAATGTACAAATCGGGAATTAAAATATTTCGATTACTAGCTTGTTTACCGAACGGTAGAGTAAGTACCTAAATCAAAATATGTCTTTAAGAAAAATATGACTTGAAATTAGAATTACCTATGTACATTTTCAATTAGTCTAAAATTCATATATTACAATTTATCAAAGAATGTATTTTCCAAGAAAAGTAGTAGGTACGTTGGTGACTAATAATTATTATTATCAACTGTTTTATGAAATTAAAAATAAATCATGTCCCAAGTTCTGTAGTTAAATGTGTATTTAAATTATTTAATCATCGACTACAATCTATGATTGTTATCACATTATAAGGCGTTGTTCCCTTATTTAGGTACTTCACTTCTCTTCAATGTATGTAAACAATGTTTATTATTAATCTTCCCACTTAATAATAAGTAGGTAGGTATAACTTAATATGTACTGGTTATGTTTAGAGCTTATTACTTTTGTATATGAAATAGCTAATGGTACCTACACCTATTTATTAACAGGCATGTGAGGCATCTACAATTATTTTATCAATAACCTTTTCATGTCATTACAATAAGTGAATACTTTGTAAATATTTTAAAATGTATTACTTTCTAATAACTAATCAAATTAAACTATTTTATTATATTCTAAGTATACTTAATCATGATAAAAGCACAATAAAAACTTTTACACGATATTTTTATTCTTTTTATTTATTTTCTAAATATGAATACTTCCATTATTTCAATAGCATTTAGGTCACAGAATAAATGATAAATAACGAAATTTAAATTATAGTAAAAAGCTGAACCGCTTATGATATGTGCTGACGATCAATATTCCAACATAACGTTAAGATTAGAATGGCAAAAAAATATTTTGTTGACCAACGTTTTGCTTGTTTGTTTTATGTAAGATAGCACAATATTTATTATTAATTGTCTCTCTTCCAATTCTTATAGCCTCTTTTTCCCTATATTGATTTCAACATGATTAAAATGGTTAAATGGTAAATTAACGTTATTAATAAACTGCTAAAATATAATAGCATAAGTAAAAGAATAAATGTTGCGAACGATAAGGCGAACGATTATGATATATAAGTGTACAATAATTATATGCAAACGCTGTACTCGAAACGGGGAGGTCATATACCACCTTCTCGTCTAGTTGCCTTGGCCGTCTAGTAATTTCATAAATTAATATGTAATACGTATACGTTCCTTAAATCCTGCGATGCAAATAAAATTTAACACAGAAAATACAATTTTTATTCAATAGATTTCAAAAAAGACCTGAAAAAAAATATCACATTATACTGGTATTACTGTCAGTACCATAGACTAAACATGCCCATATGTCAATGTAACTGACATTAGTTATCTATCAACTGTCACTGTCGCGATTTGAAAACGTAGTGAAACGGTCACTTTTCTAAGTAAACAATAAAATATTTCATTTTATTTTGTGTCGTTTTCTAAATAAATAGATAAAAATATGCCTGCAATTGAAACTCAAGTTCCACAAGTGGCGGTGAAACCGAATCCTAGAAACAATCCTATTATGTTTAAGATATTTCAGAATGTACAATATAATGTCGTTCAACATAAAAAATACATTAAGGAGATGATTAAACTATATAAAAAGGTGTGTAAAAATATTTATTATAGTATAGAAATAACAAATGATCGCTGTACCGCCCTTTTTTAGTCCTACAAGTAGGCATGTATTGGGCGTAAACAACAAGTGAAGAAGTACGTTACTTGTTTCAATGCAACCTGCATTGGAACAAGTCGGAGGAAGGATGGAGGAAGATATAAGTCGGTAACCAACATTTGTTAGAACTTTAGAAATTGTCCATACGCCTTCATACATGGTTTAACGACTACTACTTAGTAATAATTCATAAGGATAGACCTGGTTTAATTGTCAGAAAATGCTATTAGCACGCGTCGTATCATGATTTATTTTTATACAATTAATAACAAAATAACTACCATGACATTTGAATAGCATAACATGACCACCAAAGCATATATTTAACACTTTGACTGCGGAAAACACGACTGCTCTGTTCTACTTTGGTACACTTGTACCTGTTGTGCTAATACAAATTTGTAAGATTATGGACGAACACAAGTCAACACCTGTGTTCGTCAGTTTTTAGCACCAATGTAAACACAACTGTTTACATTGGTGCTAAAAACTCGGTCGACATAACAGCTGTGTATTCATAGATAGATTCTTTATTTTTTTTTAATTGTAAAAGAGTAAGAAACGGGCATGCAGGCCACCTGATGTTAAGTGGTCACTGCAGCCCATGAACAATCACGTTCAATCTCAAATAGAACAAGTTCTATTTAAGGTCGGAAGATATGTTCCTACTCTTGGGGACTAAGATGGTCGCCTCCAATAATGTGTATCCGGCAACCACACCTGCCCAACCAAAACACAATACATGAAGAACATGTTGCTTTACGACGGGTTATGAGGGTGGTGGTGGTACCGCCCCGGGCGAGCTGTAACAGCTCTACCTTTAATATGATTCTTATATGATGAATAATACAATATTTGTGAGGGTTGTTGGCACTTCTCCAGACTACAGCGAACAGTTCCAATTTAGAGCTGCTGAATGTAGAGCAATTTAGAGTCTGCAATGCTGATTTTATATGAATATGAGTGCGTCAGTTAAAAGTGTTAACCCATGAAAAATTACCCACTAAATATTAATTATCAATCAATTCTTACTTACAAAATACCTGTAATTGTATGGCTTCTACTGGTAATTATCATTTAACATTGTTCTCAGCTTGATGAAGATGTGTTCAGAGAAAGCTTCAAGAATGCGCTCTTGTATCTCTTCACGTTTGGAGACACCAGCGCCAATGTGGACCGAGTTGTTCAGTTTGTGGCATCCTTCTGTACATCCCTTGACGATGAAGAGGAATTCTTAATGTTCATATTCAATGTCATATTTGAGGTACAGTTATATTATCACAATTAACTTTTATTACATTATATTATCAATAATTTAAGTTCTATATATATGTGTTAAAAATAAATGAGACATAATTCATGACCTGTTTCAGAACGAGCATCACACATATGTCATATTAAATTCTCACAAATAAAATAAATATTAATATTTACGAACGATATATTATCAATGTAATATTAGCATATGTTACATTACTAAATCGTGCTTCAATCTTTGGGTAATAAATGAGTCAAAATTTCAGTATTTCCTTGGTTAAAAAGATTGCAAGTACAATGTCAGTGGCAAATTACCGCTACTCGACAAGAGATGGCGCCTCATGATCCTGAATCATGCTATCAAAGTTTTATAAATATCTTGCATATATACAAACTCCGAAATGAGACAT
The DNA here is from genome assembly GCA_018251015.1 of Phocides pigmalion okeechobee. NCBI lineage: Eukaryota > Metazoa > Arthropoda > Insecta > Lepidoptera > Hesperiidae > Phocides > Phocides pigmalion. Next base: position 12,463 of record DWON01007185.1, read on the forward strand.
TCGGTGCACGACCACCGCACAGAGATCCCCCCAAGCACAACAACTCTCCTGGAGGGAATCTCCCTTTGTGAGTTACCCACAATGTCTTTCAATTGGAGTTATTTTTGTTTTATTTTATTAAACATCTTGTATTTAACAAATAGAAGAATGTTGATTTTATTAGGAAATTGCACTTGTTGTAATGTTACTGGTCAGTGGCTACTTGTAAGACTAACTTTTTAATTTTTTGTTGATCATAAATATCTTCTTATTATTGTTACCACATGAACAATAACAATAACTTGAGCTCAACCAAATTATTTAAACAGATGAAAAATGCTGTTAAATGAGTACTGGATTAGTATAAATTCATTTAATCATATTAATATTGAATTAAAAAATAATAAGCATTTTTAGGGTGCAAGTAATAAACATCTTTAGGATTCTTACATTCAAAAGATGCTTGATACATTTTTTTATTTTATGTATTTCTTTCACATGCTCATTTTTGTTTTTTAATTGTTTAATATGTTTATGAAGTATGTAATCTATAAATTATCAATAAAACTATCTGTCTGTCTACCCAGTGTCAATGTGTCTCCGGGCAGTCAGTGAGGTACAGAGCTAGCCAGCTGCTGGCAGCGGTGTTGTCTGCTCTTGGTGATGATGCATCTCTAGATGACGATCTGTGCGATAAGCTCCTGGCATCTCAGGTATATTTCCTT
>DWON01007186.1:0-13166 GCA_018251015.1 Phocides pigmalion okeechobee
CAAACAAACAAACAAACTCTTCAGCTTTATATATTAGTATAGATTATCTGAGGTCGTACGTAGTCACGTTGCTAAGTGCCGAATAATCCCAATTAAAGAATTTCAGTCTCATTTCCACGATCAATAGTGATAGATATATGAGTCAGTCTTCTTGTCACCGGAGCGCCGATCAAAGTATTATGTCGTAAACATGATCTCCTTTCAGCTTCTTTGCGTGGCTTAAACCGATCCCGAGTCGATAAGTATGGGGAGACCCTAACTCGTCATCTTTAGCGCGTCGCCGCATAACTCTCAATTACTTACGGGCCGCGTTTCAAAGCGCCGCGCGGAGTTTGGTTTATTTTATGGACAAGTTCGCTAACGATGTAGGTTCTCCATTTGTTCACGTCATACCTTCTGTGTTGTTTTACATTAATTTCGGTACACAGTGTACTGAACAAAACGCTTGCTACAAAGTTATGAGACATAATGTTTTTTAAAGAGGTTGCGTTGTGTTGAAAGATCGTAGACTTTGTGGGTTGAGGTTGCAGACACCAGTACCAAACTTTCTTTTTATATACAATACTTGTGTTTTGCTGCTGTGTGTAACATTATATTGCGTTGTAAACGCTATGACAAGGACAGCAACGAACACTAACAAAAACAGTATGGTATAAATACCTACCTTCTATTCAAGTAGGGCATAATACTTTGAAAAGTTTGTTAAGAAATTGAATGGGTGAACAACACAACATAATTATACCACTGATTTATGTCCCACTGTTGGGCACGGACCACAATACTGTCATACTCCAAAATACATAGAAAGTTTTCAAATCGTCGTTGAGCGCTGTGACAAACTTTATTAACTACCATCTGTCGACAAAAACCGACATTTGCTACTTGTGGTCACCCATTCAACTCCCGTCTACGCTCGATATTGCTTAAGTATGTCGTAAATTTATAATCGACAAAAATGCAACGTTAGTATTAAAACTGGTTACTTTTATTCTGTCATAGAAGTTTTTCTCAACGCGGCTAAAGAAGTGTCTTTGAAAATACTCTTAAAATCTTATATTTTTCCTCTGTCGTTTCCACGTGTCTTTGTCTTTAGAAAAGAAAGGGCACAAGAAAATAATTCCACTTCACTCTACCTTTGTATACGAATATATACGGCATGAAAAAAGAATCCTCGTCAACGGGGTCGCATTCAAAGAACGGCTAGTTTTATACAAATTCGCATTCACAAAAGGATATGAAAAAATATGTCACTGTAAAATATAGTCCTTTACTGTCATTCTTCAAAAGGGCGTTTTGGGTCGACGAAGGTCTACAAAAGAGGCCCACGTATCACGCACCCTATGACATATTTTAAGCCTTACAAGTAAGGTTGACACCAGTTAATCGGGGATTTGGCTATAAATATCTATCAGGGATATTCAGAGAAGCTCGGATGGCGAATTGACCCGGTCGAGGAAATCGTGCTTAATTTTTCAATCTGGCTGTTAAAGGGTTGAATATAAAATAGCAAGATATATAGGGGTGGAGGGTAATCGATTGGTTGAACGTTCTCTACGTCCGATAACTCATTGATCAGTCAATTTCAGTTGGTATCAATACCAGTCGAAATGCTAGAGTAACGTCACAAGTTTGTTAGGAGCAATGAGCGATCGACACGTGGATAAAGGAGTTGCCTCATTTGGACGTTGAAATATAGGCTTCAATTTTACATTAATACACCAGTAGAAAATTTTTTGTTGCGTAGAAGATGAACATAACGATAATAGTATGCACCTGATAGTAATCTGATAGCAAGCGGAAATATTCTAAAGATATAGTGTAGTTTAGAAATTGAGAACGACTTTGATGTAGATGAGGTACATCTATGAAAGATTCTACCACCTTGAACAGTGAGCTTACGCATTTTATTTTTGTAAGAAATATTATCTAAAAAGTTAGTTATCATACATTTACATATGAATAAAAGATTCCCATAATTTCGTGATAGCAAATTTCTACAAGAACTATCTCAAACTATCCCTAATAAATACCTATAAATGTCAGTTTGAAAAGATAAGCCCAGATTGGTGCCACCTTGCTTAATTCTCAGAGTTGACTGTCAAAGGGATACCTTTATTTGAATATAAATTGGGTGAGATTCATCCTGCGGCTACACTGTCGGCTATTACCCGTTAGTCACCGTGTAAACGGTTAATTACTTTTACATGCTTGTAAAGGACGAAGAGCTTATTTTACCTGACTTAAGGACGAAAAAAGTTTATTGTCAGAAAACCTTATTATGGTATATATTGTGGATTCTGGTCAATAACATAAAAAAATTGATGAATTGATGAATGCTTCTTGTCAGCAGTGAGTACATTAGAAGTGTAGTCAATAAAGTCGGAGCTTTAGTTATTTGGGAAGACGAAAACTAGTTGCTCCAATTGGGCAACCCTCAAGTTCGAAGGGGAATAGCGCAATCTGTAACACCAATGGGGGAAATGGAAAGAGGGTAGAACAATGCCTTCCTTTACAGATTATGAAGCTTTCTTTAAGCTGTGTTGTTATCGATGATAACCCAACCGTTCCCCCATAAAGTGAGTTATCTCTTGATTAGAACCCCCTTGATATAGCAAACTGGAAAAATTGTGGTGGAGATTACATAAAATTGAAAGAAGCTGAAATTGTGAGCATACTACTTGCTATGAATTTCGATATTAATAATAACATAAGTTTCTATAAAATTCGTCCACTAATTATTCTACCCTTATTTAACAAAACCTTCTAGACAAAGCGTAATTTTATGTATGCAAATTTCTTGCTTAATTAAGGCCTATAAATAACGTACCCATATTTCACAGTAAATATCTGAAAACGTCCCCGACAAATACCTAGGAAAGTCGTTCTAAAAGGATAAGAGCAAATTGGGGCCACCTTGCTTAATTTCTCGCCTGTCAAAGGGTTACCCTCATTGGAATACAAATTGGGCGATCTATTCCGTTACTACCTACCTGCCATCTATTTCTAGTTCGTCACAATGTAATGGCTAATTGGGAATAGGAGTAAAAAGGATAGAGCTACTTCTATGCCTTTCACCCCTCTTTACGGTTAGGCACTTAATAGAATTAATCGCGTGAAGATACGGCAAGTTGGAGGGATTAATAAAGGGACTTATAGCGCGAGGAGACAAGTTGAATGTCTTAGTTAGGTGAGCCAATCTAGTAGTAAATTGTGGTTACTACTTAAGAAGGTTTACATGGGCATTCGTTGGAGATACCAAATAGGCTATAAAAGTACTCGAGAATTCCTACTAAATTAATCCCAAGTTGTTTTTTTAATCTTAAGAGTGTAGCATACAAGCGTGTCAGTCCTTATATTAGGTACTCATTGTGGCCTAAGGATAAATGTTCATTTAACATTAGACACGATTAAAGTTGCTACACTTGAGGCTATACTTAAAATCGAGGCTACCTTCATATTTCCCAGCATAGCAGCAGCAATAGCAACGCATCCGTGTAGGTGCTCCGTTACGACTCTCGCACTCTTTAACACTGTATGTGGATGTCTTAGCGCTGCAGCGATTATTTACCATCAGCTATCCTGCATACCCATTTGCTACTCTTCTTACATAAAAATATCATAACAAGTAGAAAAAAGTAATATTAACCATAAATATTATAAAAAAATCTTCGCTATCTTTTTGTTACTTCGCCCTGCCACCCTACCAGGTGAATATAGGTTATATTAAGTACAATTTTATGTCATGTTATCATCAATAAATAAATAAATAAATAAATAAAAGTGTTGCACACTATATAATAGTAAAATAAAATGCAGCACTGTATCACGATTGCAATGCACTGAAATTGCATTGTAACGAACAACTGAAATTTACTGCAACGCAGCAGAACGAAACAATAACGTTTGTATTAAATCACTGTTTGCAAATAAAACTGCTGGGGAACTAAAATGTTATTATGGGCGACGTGCGTTCCCCAACAGCAATGCATTTTAGTGGCCCCGCAATATTAAAGTAGTGATTTGTGGGAGTGAATTAGACTTTGACTTACTAGTTAACTTGTGTTAGTGAATGAAAAACGACCAAGTTCGTGGAACAAGTACAGTGAAGGGTTCCGTAATTGATCCTCAGAAATAAAGCAACGCATCGTATAATCTTAAAGAGCTTTTCCTGTTTGAACTTGTCTGCAGATTTAAAATTAATATCATCGCGGAGTACACATTTTTTTACTATCCAACAGGAACTTACGATTAACATTTTTTATTTCCGTACATATCGAACCAGTTGCCCAAGCAAAGGTCGTTACAAAAGCCAAATCTAATCTTTAGTCATGACTACGACCCATGCAACATGTTCTATCTTTAACCACGAGTGCCCACGTTAACCTACTAAACCTGTACAAGAACCTATTTCGAGTTATTCGTGTACTAGAAATTTTACAGACAAACACATTACAGACAGACAGACAAATGAACAAGTAGTCAGTGTAATTAATGTTATAAGAATCGGGTTTTTCATATGGTCGGAATAGAAAAAATGCAAAAGATGTATACGTTTCTACGTCTACGTCCCACATTTCTGCTCGTGATCCAACACCTCTCCAATTTTCCACCTCCGTTGAGGTGCTAAGTTATCCCGCCCTCATTACGTTTAGAAAATTACTTCTAATGTTTCAAAGAGTAATTAGTACCCTGATGAGTTTTGCAATGCGACTCTTCAAACGTTTCCTTCACGTTGTACGGCGGGCGACAAACGAGACTAGACGTTATTACAATATATTCGACTAAGGTCTTTATTACCTGCATCGTAAAAGTTATATTCCTGTGGAAACATTCAAAAGTGTAATGCAATTAATAGTTGAGGGTACTAAGATCTTAAAACTTGTATCGCAAGGCTTAAATGTTAGTTTCATTTTATCCGTCAAAGAAACTCTCTTTGTTCCTATTCATTTTGCTTATCAATTGTTCTTTTCCATCATGAAGACATTATTATCTCATTGTTGAGTTTGAATGTTTTCGTAGGAAGGGCTTGAGTTCTAATTGATCCATATTACACATATTTAAAATATATAGAATCTTGGGCATATTTTTGTGCATATGAAGTCTCTGCCTCCCAAGAATATAGGTAACTAACTCCATAACAAACAAGATTCTCACTGAAAGTCACACTACCTAGTCCTAGTCCTACTAGAAATCGAACACAGATGAGTTGCTACCGTCGAAAACTAAGGTCTCCTCATTTATGAGTAAGCCGTCAACCACACGTTTTTGCTGAAACCCAAGTAAGCTTCACGCTAGACTTGGTGTGTCGGTCCTACCTTCCCGTTCAGAACGTTATATAAACCTGCAAAGATCTAACGCAGAACATTGCTTTTCAGAACTAAGACGGAACGTCTCGAAAACGTTAATCTGATGCTTTACAACTTCTTATAGCTTCTGATTTTTATTCTTTCTCTCCATCAATACGTTATATATCGCGACCAATTCAGCCCTCAAAAATAGGATCACATCTCTGGGTGATCTATCGAGGGACTTTGTTTTGTCATCGATGTAACGATGTCTGTGGATACTAATGGCCTGTTACGATCTGGTGGATTGTATCAGATTTTTACTGTATACTATTTGCTATTTCAATAAAAAAGTGAAGAGAACTTGACTTTTTCTCATAAACACTAAGACGTCGTAAATACAATTAAAATTCTCATTTCCTCTCTTGATTTAAGAGCCTTTGAGGACATAATCGTCTTATCCCAGCGTTTGTAAGTGCGCAAAACCGGACGTTGTCTTCGAGCGCATATTTATGCAAACGCCCTGAGAATAAGCCCTTATATACATAACATAGCGTTCTGTCCGCTTAATGTTAAGTAGGGTTCTGGAACTCTATCGATCCGAAACAGGAAGGGACAGGCCTAAGTATTTGGAATGTTTTGTTTACTGCTAGTAGTACTTAAGTAGAGAAAGCTTAATGGTATGAAGTTCGGCCTCTCATTACGGTGATCTGTGGATCGAATCGGTTCCTGTCACGTCTCACCAAGCTCCGGTGACATGGCGAAATTATAGGATTTTACCACGAGCTTTTAAATGTTACTTAGCTGAGCTGTCTCGTCCTAGAACCGAAAGGGGTGAGGTATGTCCAATCTTGGTACTCCAATGAGTATTGATACTTTATAAGTGTTATTAAAGTAACCTAACATAGAAGACCTCAAAACTAATTATAATAAATACCTAACATAGACAATGTAAAGGGAGTCCGTGCCCATGCGGCATGGTGCTAAGTATGCTTCACTATGCGCTGTATAGTGATCGTAAATTTCTTCGTAAGAGACGACTGTTTCCAATGGTTACCCTTTTAAAAAGAAATTAAAGTAGCAATTGAACATGCACTCCACTTCGTCGTCCGCCCACAGGAGCAGCGATGCAATTCGACGACAAGTAGGACTTAAGTCTTGGTCAAGGTTGGGCGTATAGGTCCAAGGGTTGCAGCAAACATTTCACATCTCATCGCTCGCACAATCCTATGTTACTAGCTGTTTTTTAAATGACCCATACAAATACGTTTCAAACGAAACGCAAGAATTCACGCTAATAGATAATACGAGTATATCACGCTAGAAGATGTACTTATGTTATGTTCATCCCTTGTGGAACCGTATAAACTATTTCTTCCCATTCACTCGCTTCAAAACACTAACATCCTGGTACCAGTGCTATAAGGGAAACATGTGCAGGGACCGGCACGAGCGAAGTGTAACCACGAATTACGTGAAATTCAAACAAATTATCGTCGTAACAAAGAAAGTTTCAATGTTCATTTTGTGGGCGTTTGCTAACGATGTAGGTGTCGGATCGTTTGTTCACGTCATGCCTATTGTTGGCATATTTTATGTGTAAGCACAGACTATAAATCTTTTAGGTTTAATACTCTGCGAGAATATTTTGTTAAATTTGTTTATTCACTGTTCGTCGAGCTCATATAAAACACCATTTTACGGTCTTAAGATATTGGTAGTTGCTTGTATTGTTTTAGGTTCCTAACGATTACTAGGGATCTGATTTATACGGTTCTTACAAGGTGAGAAGTAATGTTAGTAGAAGTAATGTTACTCTATTTATCTTTACTTTGCTTTAGTTATCTTTATCTAATCTTCCCTCCAACTTACGAACGTATCGTACCATTAAGCCATTTCCAATGTTAACTCTGATAAAGACATGATCGATTTCTATAATGGATGTTTTTTCGGGATATATTATATGCAAATACGATAAATATGACAAAAAAAAAGTTTAAATAATTTCAGCAATATCATTAAATACTCTCGTCCAATGGCTTCCATTACAAGTCTGCACTTATTACTATTCCTACTAATTAATTAATAATACTATGAATATTAGTACTAATTAATAAATGAGTCTTCTAGTCGTCTTCTAGTACGAAGAGAATGAACATACGCAATTAAAATAAATTAAATAGTCGGTACTTCTGCTTAACACACGGGAGTAAATCCGTTAGACAATTTCAATTACTTTTTGCATTCGATAATAACATATGAATTTTATCAAAGTAAATGTACGTAAATTAAGTTTTCAAAATGTGTTTAGAAACAAGTGGGTATCGAGGGCTGAAACTGAAACAAACCCGCGGAATCGTCGGCGGTCACAACTCGCCAGTAAATCCGCGTGTGGTGACACCGTGAAGTTCCCGAGGCGACACCAACTTCTCGAACATTTCTTCCCTTTTGGGAATAAGGCCGTTCTACCAACTTGTTGGGTGTAACTAAAGTTTCATGTTTTGGAAAGAAACTCAAGTTAGCATTTTGATGGGTTTAATGGGGCCAAAATTACGTGTAAATACGTCTTTCATTTTGATCCTTATTTCATTAAAATTAGCAATAATCCAAAATGTCTGCAGTTGTTATGCACTTGCCACTCACAGATATCTGTAACCAGCTCAATGTAGAACACAACTCTTACTTCGAGTCGTTCGTTCGTTCAAAGGACCTTGTTAAACTTGAGGTCTAAGCATGTAAAACATAAATTTGGCTCACTATCTCCATCGAATGACATAACAGTGCTACACTAAGGTAAATAATTTAAGGGAATTTAACTATATGTAAAACTAGCACCTCGGCTTTGCACGGTTGTATTTACGATACATACAAATCTTTGACATTCTCGGATTTTCTCTGCTAAAATATGCTTTTATTATATATACGTATAAACCAACCTCTGGAACCACTCCGTCTATTGACAACCCTTCCATTAAAATTGCATATTTTGAAAGGTTTACCCGTACAGATAGCGGAGAACGTGAATACGATAAAACGGCCTAAGGTTTCGAATTAATTACCGCATTGAAGTGGTCAAATACAAAGGTTGTATAGAGAAAATTAAACTCATCTTATGCGAAATTAATCACCGCAGAGGTCCAAGGGGCGGTTATTGAAATATTTTCGTGAAAGGCAATCGCGGTGTCCGCGGCCCCGCTTTAAAAATGCAATTAATTTGCCTTCGCAAGAATGTTTCAATACAAATTGTGACGAGTCACGATACGGGAATTAGGGGTAACTTCACACATGTAGTAGTTTACATGTTAGAAAGGCATGCCAGCGGAATACTGAGTACTATGAAATTGTATTAATAATAAGAATTTTACCTGTATTCGTGCGAATATATGATTTGATCTGATTTGATTTGATTTGATTTGTATGTACGCAGGAGTTTAAGAAGTAAGAAAAGTCAGATCCGGTCGACATTTGGATGGGTTAACTAGTGGCTAAATTCTATGCACACTTGCCTACTTCTATCTATAATTAAAAAAAAAGATTAACATTGTTATGGATAGACGATAGTGGTTAAAACATATTGGAAGTTTTTAAGGGCAATTTAAAAATAACTCATGGATATCATATTGGAAGTGTAGCAAATTGAGCTATTGTGTATGCAAGCCATCTGAAATTAAATGTGTTTTGTAGCCCATGGATATCTACGATCAACGTGACACAGGACTAAGATCTTGCCTGACGTCATGCGTGGAGGCATTGCTACTCCTGAGGACTGAGAGGGTCACTTCGCTTGAAACAAAAACACAAGAACTGCTTTACGGCGGATTATATGTACGGCGGTGGTCCCTCCTCAGTCGACCTATTGTTCTTGCAAGCCGCTAACCCATCATTACACATTGCAGAAGCGTTGTAGTATGCACTAAGCCTTGCTCAGTCGTAGAGAGACACCTATGGTCAGCAGTAGGACACAAAAAGAAAAATCATACGTTTAAATTGTAAAGAAAAGAATTATATACACGGTACTTATTTATGATTAAATGTTTTTAGATCAAAACATACAAATATAATTTTTACTAATAATTTAATAGCTTTATCGATATTTTAACTTAACGTGGAATAAGAACTATTTTGAACATTTATAAATATGTAATTCTTGTTATAATTACCTGTTTATCGCTAATTAATTAAAAATATTTTCAATCTAGGACGCAAAACGAATATTTAAATCCAGTTGTAATTATATTCAATATGTATATATTTATGTTCGTATAAAATCAGATTTAATAATTACTATTAGATTTAACTATGTAACATTTACTATACATAATTATAACGGATGCTCACGGTTGATAATTTCAATTGCTGGTATTTCAAACTAATTGCATAGCTCGTGGTCACGGCTAAACGGTTTCATTGTGTAACAAAGTAAATTGTAAAATTTCGCGACGATATTCGTTTAAAACTATATCTCTCCCGGTCTACCTTAACCAACTTGATTTTACTTGGATCCCTTACATTCGTTAAGTGTACATATGTAAATACCTTACAGTGAAATAAAATATTTGAATTGAATTTTAAAACAATTCGTGTATACATCAATTATTATTTTACACGATGTAAAAATTGTCGCACGAAATTAAAAAATGTTTATAAAACACTTTCAACATTAACAAGCTGTGACTAAATGAAAATCACCAAACTGTATCACTAGGAATCGAATATGCGCTTGTTTGTAAAATATACCAACTACCAATAATCCGGGTATGTTAAACGCGCCCAGTCCATATCAATATTTAACTACGAGAAGCATACCACTTAGGTCCTTTTTACCTTACAGTATTATTTATTTATTCAAGAATCAACATTTCGCTTTAACTTAGACTTAAAGTTCAGTCTAAGTCATACAAATGTGAAAATTAACAAATTTAAATAAATACGTAAATATTCTCGTAACATGCTTCATAACTATTTATTTATAATATATAACGCAATAAAATCCATCGAATAATAATACTGTTAGGGGCTAAAGATCTGTTACACATAAATTTTATATACTTATGTTTAGCATAGTTATGTTAGTGTTATGCTTAGTTTATGTGTTTCATAGTAATAGATAATAGATAATAATAGTTTGATAGTAGTAAATAATAGTTAATATGTATATGTGTTTGAATGTATAAAAATATGTTGTAAAATACGCCAAGGAAATACTACGCTTTGTAAGATGGTAGAACTATATTCCGACTGGGGAGGTGCGACTGCTATCCTCATAATCTGCCGTAAAGCAATTCTCCTGGTTCGGTTGTAGAATATAGTAACCGGCAACACATCCACGCACGATCTTAGATGAGGACTTCAGCCCTGTTTAAGGTTGTATGTGAATGTCTATGGACTGCAACAATTATCTAACATTAGATAGCCTGCGAGCCCGTTTACTACTCTCCTCATAAAAAAATCTTATCACATGAAACGCTTAAACGCTCGTAACCCGCGCTGCGTGTGAAGCGCTCCAAGAGTGCGATGACAGCGCGTATTTCTAAACAATGCGCCTTTGTGTCAGCGCTAAGTTCGCTGGAAGATCGCGCAAATATGCCGCGGCTTTAGCGTTTAATACATTTTTTATACAAAACCGCTCGTTACGACCGCGCCAGCGTAATCTAGCGCTTTTGTAATCTGTTTTGTGTTGAAATATTATAATAATATTAGCAATTTTTGTACTTGCCAGCTTTACATTAACCGCTGCTGAAGACAATTTGTACGGCTACGCAGCGGAAATGTACTGTAATTTAATGTACGACAGCGGGGGAAGTTAGAGAGAAACAAACACGTTCATGAATGACTTTCAATAGCATTACACGAATTAAAAATAAACGATAATATTAAAACAAAGGAAAAGTAGATGTGAAACTGAAACTGCTGCGCAACTGTTGTTAGATACTTTATTTTATTTTATATTAGATTTATTATGGAAAAGCACGAGTACATTGGATATGGTAACACGGAATAGCGAGTTAAACATTGCCAGTATTAAAACTAGAAACTATATGCGAATAAATAGCAATTTATCTGTTCAATTGAATAAGATTTTTTAAATATTCTTATATCCTGTTGTACAAATATATGACATAAATATATATAATATAACAAACTTGAACAATGTTAACGTACTATTGCTAAAAAAGGTGCCAGAGTCTGAACCATTCTATAGCAGAAATACCACCGCCACACTCATTTCAAACACGAAAAAATTCATTTCGATGAACAGCTATGTTACTGGCTCGTTAAAAAATGAAACAACCATCTTTACCGCAAGCATAGCAAGTTAGATTGAGTGTCATGTATGTAACAGATGTCCGCGCGGAGATCACAGCGTCAGATGGACTACATAACTGTTTGCTACTTGAAGTCGATCGCAGAACCATTGAACTTTAATCGACGTCTACCATAAAAATTAAACCATAATAATTGAAGCAGTACTGCAGTTAATGTGGCGATAAGGCACAGAGTCCATACCAGCCGGGTTTCGGGCCTTACAGAGAACCCGCGGGATGGATTTTCAATCTGGATTTTCACACATGTCAATTACACATTCTTTTACTTTCAAAGTATTGAAGGTAGAAAAACTGATCCATTCACAAGACTATATTTTTTTCTAGTAAACTTACATCCGCCTATTGTCACAACACAATAATTATATGTATATTGTAACAGCAACCAATCAGTGTGCAAGGGGATGAGTAGAGTGTTCCGTGACTATCTGATAGACTTCGAAAGTAGCAACAAGTGGCGGGAGAGGGTGGTCCTTACACACACAGACGGACGAAACTTCACAGATGACTTAGGCTTCGACAAGGTAATACAATCAACATCATCATGCCACTATTAATTCATTGCTGGGTACAAGTAGCCTCTCGTAATGATGAGGTTTGGGCCATAGTCCACCACGCTAGCCGGCAGTATGGTAGACTTCACACACCTAGAACTTTGTGAACCATATATACTATAGACTCTAAGACCTGGAGCTTTCCTCATGATGTTTTGCATAACCGTTAAAGCTGGTGATAATTAATTTGTAACATGCACACTTCCTAACTTTGATAAATTAATTGACCAGTAATGAACCATAGAACATTATACATAAAACAAAAAGTAACTATTTATCATAGTTTGGACCATGATTAGGTCATCCAGGTTAGGCATATTGTAACAGACCAATTTCTATATCTGATCTCCAAGACCAGTCAATAATATTAGGAATCCACTACGAGAGAAACCGGTCGTAATGGGAGACGGGTCTAAACTAACAATCTGAACAAGTCCAAGTCATGTATGGGTTTAACAATAGAAATTACTAAATCAGATTTACTGTATGAAGCAGTTGGAAGGTGGCGCGATGACGTACGTCGTTCAGTGAGAAGCAATTGACTGCGTAGAGCCAAAGAGTGGCGCGCCTTGAGAGAGGCCTATGTCCAGCAGTGGATTGACACGAGTTGAAGATGATTATGATGTATGATGCACTTGGGTTTTAAAACCTAGATTTCACAAGATTGTAATAGGTCTGATCCTAGTGTTACATTTTTGGCTTTTTTTTATTGCGAAAGAGTAAGAAACGGGCGTGCAGGCCACCTGGTGTTAAGCCCACGGACAACCACGTCCAATCTCAAATAGACCAGAAGTTCTATTTAAGGCCATCCTTAAATAGAACTGCGTCCATACGCAAATGCGTTCCTACTCTTGAGGACTAAGATCGTCGCCTCCAATAATGTGTATCCGGCAACTACACCTGCCCAACCAAAACACAATACATGAAGAACATGTTGCTTTACGGCGGGGGAGGAGGGGGGGGGGGGGGGGGGCGGCCCGGGCGCTTATACTACGATGCCCTTT
>DWON01007187.1:0-13165 GCA_018251015.1 Phocides pigmalion okeechobee
AGTAGGAACGCATCCGCGTCCATCCTTAAATAGAACTTCTGTTCTGTTTGAGATTGGACATGGTTGTCCATGGGCTGTAGTGACCACTTAACATCAGGTGGCCTGCATGCCCGTTTCTTATTCTTTCATTATAAAAAAGCAGCCAGGTATACTACCTAGATATATAAAAACTAAAAATATTTGTAAAAGATTATAAAGAAAAATCAAGATAAAAGAAATCAACGATGCTGCGTAATTAAAAGCAGCAGGACGTTAATATAATAATAATAATAATAATAAACCACTAGATGAATAGGTCACTCAAAGCATAATAGGGTAAAGAGACCATTAAAGTAAACGGAGGTAGAAATTTTTGTTTCGAAAATCCCATCAATATGTATCAAAATATATCTCAAAGTTCATATTAAATCAAGCGTGAGGAATTTCGGACGGGATGGTAAAAATCGTAAAGGAATCGCCAATTTCATCGCCAGCTTTGAAGGAGAGTTCTTTTAGCACCTTTTTTGAAGAGCTCCATGTCACAGCGTTCCGGGAATACCTTAGGAGGAAATTCGTTAATGAATTTCGGCCTTCCGCTCTGAGAGCCCGGGGTCTGAAGGGGTTTTTCGAAGTTATGTACGGATTAGAAATTAATTATCACTTGTGTTAAACATCAATGTATCATAGTGATGAAATTCATTTATCTGAGAGAGATCATGTGTACCGGCACATAGTAAAATTTCCAAGACAAATAATCAATTTACAAATTTTAACAAAAGTTTTAAGATTTTATAGCTCGAGGTGCTAAAAATACACTAATAGCTAAGTTTTTCTTTTGTATATGTTTGTAGACAGTCATAGCATATAAAAGATATACGTATCCCATTATTTTACATAACGGGTACTCATGATTAACGATTATTGATTTTTAATTGCCGATATTTCGAACCAGTTGCATGGTTCGTGGTCACGGCGAAACTGTGGCGAAAGAGTTAATCGTGAGTACCCGTTATATAACATAATGTATGGAATCCGCGATAATATCAGTTTAAAATCGTATAAACGTATCTAGCATCATACATTCGATATTAGCGACATTATTTACGTCATAGCTACTCATAGGAAAGCAAAAATTTCAAATACAATTTTTGTACTAACTTGTTAATCGTATCCACTATAAATAATATAGTATGAAATTACATCGGTTTCATGTAAACATGTTTCACTTAATGAAAAGCAAGATCAAAGTTCAAGCAACTTGAAAGACAACTAGTCAAGCTACTTTGTCTGTATCTTGACATAAACTTACTGTTCAATTTAGCCAATGCTCTCTGTGAGTTATATCTACGCTTACTTGGCGATATTATCGTAGAACTGAGTCCGCGACTTAAGGATATTGAAACGGCAATCTTGTTTTAATAAAACTGTAAAAAGAGACTAGATTGACTATTGATTCAGGATATAGGGTACGTAAGTATAATCCATATAATACGTAGTTGAATTTATGAGTCTTTCGTAGTTATGATCATAACGAAAATATTTTTACATGAAATTAACGTATGCGAATGACATTTCATAGAAAACAGTCGATTGTTGGTACGTTTCCGAATTATGGAAGGCTGCAAATTACTTGTCAGCTATCATAGAGATTTAAAATTTGGGGAGGCGCGGTTGACAGCTACACTTTAAAGCGAGGCGACCATCTTAGTTCTCAGGAGTAGCAATCTGTCTATGTTCGAGCTCAGATAGGATTTCAGTCGTGTTTATGGTTGCTACTTTGCATACTCGTTTGCTACTCTTGACACATAAAAAAATATATAAAATACTGCGAAGGAAACCAGCATTATGGTATAAAATTATTCATGAAAATAAATTATCAAATATATATGTAATCTAAAGTACCATAATATAAAATCTGTATCTCCTGTTTGCAATGCATTTTTTTTCTAATTGCTTTATAAAATTTCGTTTGTCAATTTCATAATGACGAACGAAGCGGGCGGGTAATAGCTAGTAGTGTATAATACGTAACTATAACTCAGTCTTCAGGGACCGCAAGAATAAACGAGACTGTGATTGACTTCTAGGGTTACTACTATCTTGAAAAGTAGTCTAAGCTTACTTCGAAAATGTTTATTTAGGAACATTGCTTGAAAAATATTAGTAGAATTATTCAGAAATTTAATAATTTGTGTTTTTTCTCATAGGCGATCATTTGTTTATTCATTTTATTATATAACGGGTACTCACGATTAAATTACGTCACGATAAGAGAGACAATAAAAATCAAGAAACACACCTAGAACTTTAATAGAGAAGATGGTTTTAACTTAGCACAAACGTGGAATCCAGTGGTTAGTTTATGGAAATTACAAATAGTGCTAAGTTCAGTGCGTAAAGATACAACTAGTGTTGTATGTGTTATTGAACGCAAAAAAACGAATAAGACGTAGGGTAGATAGATAAATCTATCATTAGCACCTGTCAACGTTTCCCCCGCCTTCACAGTTTAGCCGTGACCACGAGCCATGCAAACGGTTCGAAATATTGGCAAATAAAAATAAAAAATCATTAACTATGAGTACCTACCCGTTATATATTAAAATTTATAAATTCGGCGATGATATTACTTTAAAATCAGTAATCATTTGTTGTTTTCAATAACTATAAAGACTGTAAATACGAAGCAGTTATTACGAGTGACAGTAAAGTTGGTTGTAACGTCCATGGGATTCTAATTTGAATTGACCTGTCAAAACAGGTGGTACATTTGTTTATTACCTTTATTACAACGATTAAAGATTTCAAGGTGGGATAACAATAGTTCGACCGGGGGTGTACCACCGCCGCCCTCATAATCTGCCGTGAAGCACTACCTACTTGTGTTTCATTTGAAGAGGTGCGGTTGTTGGCTACACTTTGAAGCGAGGCCACCCATCTTAGTCCTCAGGAGTAGCAACGTATCTACTTACGAGCTCAGATACGATTTCAGTCGTGTTTGTGGTTGTACAGAGATGTCTATTGGCTGCGACTACTTAATATCAGGTAGTTTGGATTCTCGCTTGCTTCTCTTCTAACATAAGAAAAGATTAGACGAACTATTGTTGCTAAAAATAATAAATCAAAATTACAAAAGAAATGCTACTGTTGATATAACCCAAGAAATAGTAATTTAGATTTGATTGATAAGCTTTAATCATTTACAAATGAAATATTTGCGTTTCTAGATATCAGCAGAGAAGCGACATCTGGTTGTTTAGACAGGTTGATTAAACTATTCTAAGCAATATGAAACAATATTTGCAATCTAATGTTATTGCAGATACATATCTATAGCGTAATTCAAATAAAATTATTTTCTAAACTGCGTATCTCATATAAAATACAGCATCCACCCTAATTCGGACAATTACATTTACGACATCCAATTACAAATATTTGAAATTCTCGGCTTTTTTTCTGCATATATTTTTCTGTTTCTGAAAACCGCTTTAAAATCCGTTGCGTAGTTTGAATGTTCGATGCGTACAGACGGCGAAAGCGACTTTGTTTTACATAATGTAAATATAAAGTCATTACATATTATAGTTATCTGAATATTTACAGTTCTGGTATGCGTTTTTTGTAACTCTCCCCGGCAGAAACGGCATGACGAAATTGTTTTTTCCCGATACCCTAGATGATTTTTAGCTATGTATTAACTCGGTAGGTAGCGGTATTGTCGAGACTCGCCAAGAATTTGATTTAATTTTTCAAAAAAATTTTATTTTTTGAATATGTAACATCATCATCAGTTCATAGCATCTCTCAATGTTATTTTTAGTTTTTAAATCCGTTGAACTATTTTTAGCAGGGAAAATTTTAGAACTCGCGTGACCGATATGCTATTGTGACAGTTGTGATGTATTATTCAATATTTTGCTATGTAAACATATACATATAAAGCTTAGTTACCTTTTTTTTAATTATTGAAGAATAATTCTCTTTTCTTATTTTTAGATAAATTTGTGTTTGCTAGTACAAAACAATATAAAGGTTAGTTTGACAGCAGCACTTGAAAAACGCAGATTTATTTTATAAATTTCAATCCATACCCACCTCTGGTTTACATAACAAGACCAATAATAATAAGATGTAATATTGGCAAGTGTGACTTTACTTGGAATCTATTTGGATTTTTTATATATTTATTACTTAGTTTAAGCTTGTGCTATAAAGAAAATCAGAATTTAGAGACAATCATATTAGCGACAGAAACAACAAAAAACAGATGACAAGAGAATAACTGTAAAAGTACATTTATCTTGCTAAAAGTACCGTCAATATTTTATAAAAGGATTTTTGTAGGATCTAGATTGAATAACAAAAATTAAGTATTAATACGATATAAATAGCATTAAAATTTTAATTGAAGAGAAATGTCAAACGTGTAAATATGTAGCGTAGGTTTGTTAACGGTATTTTCTTATTGTATCGTATATTAATATCACGCATAGGTTTGATAATGGTATTTTCTTTAGTTATATCAAAATAACCTCAAAGGTTAATACGTTCTATTATACAATTAACTAACGAAACGACTCATAAATCCTTCTCACTCTAAAACACACTGCACATAATTAGGTGTATTTATATAAATAAATTTAGTCCATGTGGTTAAGTGAAAATTTACCTTACAATTTAGGAGTTATTTACATACATCGTTGCGTCACAAAATACTTTTCTTCGTGGTACTAATTTATGCGGAATACAAGAAGTGTATCCGTAGAGTGAATCAAATATTTTATTATTGAAGCTACCTAATTATATCTTTTAATTTGATGA
Source organism: Phocides pigmalion okeechobee (assembly GCA_018251015.1). Taxonomy (NCBI): domain Eukaryota; kingdom Metazoa; phylum Arthropoda; class Insecta; order Lepidoptera; family Hesperiidae; genus Phocides; species Phocides pigmalion. The sequence continues at coordinate 4,804 of DWON01007187.1, forward strand.
CCTAGATTACAGGTAAACATTTTAATATTGCTTTTCACGGGGCTCCAGCGGTCGGGTCTTTGGCAGGTGCCTCGTTTTTATGTTATGTGTGTTAGAAACTAATTATCCGTAATTTTAGCTTTAAAGGAAACATCGTGAGAAAATTTACATGTTTAGGAGTTCAAAAATTATCGAAGATGTGTAAAGTTTCCTGATCTACACTTGATTAGCTTGGTAAACTATACCCTCATTTTAAAGGAAGACCTGTGACCAGCCGTGGGACAATATTGGATTGATGTTTAATAAGTGGAATGGTGAGAATGTTTCATATGTTTTTTTTTTTTTTTATAATAGGCTTTTAATCATATTTTGATACCATTTATTAATGGATGCCTACTGCTAAAATGGTATTTTATGGGTTATAAATTCAAGAAAAATATATTTGTATATTTATGATTTTTTTATTAGTTTTTTGAAGAGATTCTTTAGTATTTATGTACTATGACCATTTATTCTTTTATTAATACATTGGTCTAATCTTCATATTTTTTCTCTCAATTTTTAATGAAAAATATATTACCTTTACAAGAGGGACGATCATGTGATACTTCATTACTGTCAGAGCGAGTAATAACATTGGCGCCCAACGTGGGGCACGGGTCGCCTCGATTGTCAAGGAAGCGGGGGCGAAAGGTTAGTATGTGCTAAGCATAATTAATATCACCTGTCGTACCTTTATTATGCCTCGATTCTCATGGTTTCTGCTCTACAGCGTTCCAAAAATATCGATTCACGACGAATCCAGCATGTCGGCCGCCCTCTAGGGCAGACGGCTCTTCTCGCTCTATGTACACATAGGACACAACACGTCAAGCGAGATATCAAAACGGTTTCCCGCCACTAGTATTTTAACACTTCTTTTCTCACTCCATAAAAATCTAAAAAAATCTCAAAGAACGTTAAGGAATACACAACTTTTTAATTATTTATAATTGTTCAATTCAAGATGGATTGAAAAACACAGTAAAAGTTTAAATTTGTTACTAAACGATAAGCCGGATAATGCACCGACCTCCCGCGCTTGCTCGACCGGACTGACTGAATTTCCTACATTTTCCCGGCGCAAGCCTTCACCCCTTGTAATCGAGCACGTTTGAGAAAATATAATGTAAAATTGTATACGTCACTACGTATTAGATAGCTAAGGTTAAGTAATAGAATACCTACTCCTGTTGAGTAAATATAAGAAAATAGGCATATTATGAGTTGCGTTCCTTAATCTTTTAAATTCAAATTTTTAATTTTTAAAAACATTTTGTCACATACCCACAGTTAAAAAAATACGTGTATCGTTAAGTTTGTAATATTAATGAAAATGTTAAAATGTCCATTAGCTTAATTTACGGAGTAATCTATCAGGCCTCCAAAAACTTAAAAAAATATATAACAATAAAAAACTGAAGTATAAAAATTCCTAACTTTAAACGTTCATTGCTTGGCTTTCGTATTATAAAAACAAAATAAAACAATATTTTATAATAAAATGAATAAATTATCGTCTATCTTGTGTGTATTTACCATTTGTTTTTAAGATTGTTGTTATTAATCAATATATTTATTTTATTCAATGGGTACATGATTGCAGCGAGTATCCGAATTATATATCTTCCCTATGTACTGTTCAATAACAGATTATATTGGTACAATGAACGAACTACCTTTATACATTGTCATTGACTAAATTCGTACGTGTAATAAAAAAAATGATTTTCTTATTTGCTATACAGGAAAAATTTCAATTTTATCATTGTTGTTAACGAAGTTAGAATATCAGTTTTAACTACCTACTTTAATCGTTGACAAGCAAGACGCGACACGACAAGAACATACTGTCACTGTCATCGCGTCATGTCATTCTTTCAAGCGCAGTTTGTGTGTGTCAATAAACCAGCGTGTTTTATTAATATTTACGTTAATTGTTTATCAATTTTTAAAGTAGAAGGTGTGCTCCTAAATTATCTGAATCAATAAGCTTGATATGGCTCAAGCGGAAGATACTGAATTAAGAGATTTGGTGATAGAAGCATTAGAAAAGAACGGATCGCTGGCAAAAATTCGCGCGTTATTGCGAGCGAATATTTTTTTGGCTTTCGAGGACGAGTGTCAAAATATTAAACAAAATGTAAGTTTGGATAACATTTTAAATATACCTGAAGGTGTATTATCACTTTGTATCATTCATGAATTTTTGGAATTCTGTAACTTGAAGAACACATTGTTTGTTTACATGTCGGAATCCCGACAAGGTAAGGATTACCGCTATGAAGGAAAAAGCGTCATCGCCGATAAACTAAACTTGTCAAAGTTGGACAAAGAACCTATTCTGATTACTTTGTTAAAGAATTCTGTTAAACAGTTTCAAAAAAATTATTTATCACAAGATGAAAGTTGTAAATCGAAAAGCGAGAAACATTCTGCCAATAACTTTAGGGATGATCAAAATTGTACTTACATAGTTCACGAAGACAGCACGGCTACTAGCCAGTCACAATCAGATAATTCTTCTGATGAAAAAAACAAATTGCATTTAAGACTGCCATTAGACAACTCTGACACAGACACATCCAGTGATTCTGCTCGAGATAAGACTAGTTCCGAGTATATTGCTAATGAACACATTCTTGAAGCACATGATAAGCAAAACTTTAAGGAACATGATAATAATGAATTTAAAGATAGTCAACAGAGTAATAATAACAAGGAGATCAAAGATTCTGATAACAATGTGCTTGAACAAAAGGTTCACAACAGTAGCAGTGACTCTACATCCTATTTGGAGCTAAAACCGTTTAATCCTCTAGATAAATTAATGCTAAATACCACAGGGTTACCCATCATCGGAGAAACAAATGAAAACAGTGTAACACAGTATAATCTGCAGACCTCTAATGTTGAAAACTCATCTCCCATATCAATAAGCAGTGCATCAACTGGGTCTTTGAAAAATGAAGTTCACAGTGATAGAAATACTAACATTAATGTTAAAAACTCTTCACACTCACCTAAGTTGGAAGCTGAATCTGCAGACTATAGTTATGACTTCATGCCATCATCGGCATCTTCTCAAAAAAATAGGTCATACAAACAATCTCAAGGTTTCATTGAAGAAGATCCAACAAACAAATCAAGCAAGAATTCATCAATTGAAAGCCAAAACCATAATTCTAACAGCTCACAAAGCTCCATTTCTATATCAGATGTTGCAGATTTGATCAATGATAATCTCAGTTATAAACGAGTCACAAAAAGTAATAGCAGATCAGATAGTAGTAAGTCCCGTTCATTAGGCAAACATAAATTCAATGATGTTAGTATTAATCTTGTTCAATCCAAACATACTAGTGAAGATTTAGGTGACTTCTCAGCCTCGCCTATACCATCCTTATCTAACCTGAGTCTTGATATACATAGTGATTAGACAATAAATACTTCATTTGCAGTGATAGCCCATGGTATAATTATTACCTATACTAGGAATCTGGGTTTGAAATCAACATACACATTGATGATTGTATTTGTTCATGAGTATTGCAAGTATTGCATTATTACCTGCTAAAATGAAGGTAAATATCATGGGGGAAATTAGCAGGCCTAAATTTCTCTTAAAATTTCTTAACTATTTAAAGGTTAGCCATACTTACCTGTTGAGTATATTATACTTATACCTAATAAGTATAATAATATGATATATTATAATATAAAATTATTACTTATTACCCTGACTGAGGTCACTGTGCCTGGCAGGAAAATAACAATGGCTTCTTTAATATCGATATATGATAGCATATACCCAACTCATCTCAAATAAAATATTATTATCACTGTAATTAATTCATGTGCATGACTATGTGTACCTGTAATATCTGGCATTCCATAGTTTTTATATCAGCTGTAATCATTGTAATAATATTTACTTCATATATCCGCTAGTATATCTTACAGTACCTTGAATATTGTGTTATAAGAAATTGTAAACAGGATGCATTAAGTACACAAGCAATATGTTTTTGTAAAATCACATACATACACAGACTACGATGTAGAAATTTTGTTGTTACAATTATTGTAATTCCATACTTGTAGTTATTGTGTAACATTTATAATTAAATGATAATGTTCAATGAGCAGCAGACACAAATTTCAAGGTACTACAATGCTGACATAATTATTGTTTCCAGTCCGATTCAAAACTTTGCATTTCATGACTGTTTACTATAATTTTGTAAGTTAAGTATCTGTAAATTAGATTCAAGTGAATTAAATTTAGCATAGAAAAGATAATTTCAGAAAATTCATGTAAAAAAATATCTTCATAAATACTTTATTTAAAATCAAATACATTTTTTGTGTATTAACTGTAAGTTCCTTTAAGTGTGAATAGAGGAATTTATAATTGTTCATAAATTACCTACTTATTACTATAGTTCCTACATTCTGTAGCCCATTTATACTAACAATTTGCAATTGTATTTTGTACTAAGCTAAATTAATTTACAATTATTATACACAAGCAGTTATAACAAATATATTTGGAAAATAAAATTTGTAAAATAGGAAAAGTCAGGTTTGTGCTAAGGGGATTATTTATGAGATTCAATGTCTTATGAACCATTTTAGGAGAAATAATATCCAAGGGCTACCGACCCGCTCTATTTCGAAATGTTTTGCAAATTGATAATATAATGGTTATATTGTACTTGCATTTTTGTTGTGCTCAAAATATTTGAATACCTACTATTAATATTCTTAATATTAAATGAATAGTAAAAAAATACATTGATTAGATAATATTGTGATGTTGATATCATTTTAAAGTGTGCAACCTGAAATGTATTAGCTAGCATGTATCATACTATTTTTACAGTGAAGTATTTTTAGATATTAAATTAGTATAAATCATTTCATTAAAATTGTTGTGTAAAAATCATTTTCAACTACATTTAAGATGCTTTCCTTATAAATGTAGGCTGTTTAAGTGTATAATATGAAGAATTTCATAGGGTTATTTGCTCAACAGATTGCATTTATTTGTACTGTGACAGAGGATTTCTAGGTAGTATAGGTAGAATTAAATGTAGATAAATAAATTTTCGGTATATTTAAGACTATGTAATGAAAAAATGAATAGATAATCTCTCTATTTGTGGCATAGTTATGATCCATGTTGAATGGTCTCAACAAGATCGTGTTTTTAGGAAATGTATGTGTGTAAATTAGATTCTGGGACAAGCTGGAGTGAGCTGGTTCATTTCATTGTTAACTCCTTTTGATGCTGTGACAGACAAGACTTTTACACATTGTTTTTATTCAATTCCTTCAAATAATTTGCGTTTTATAGACAGGTGGAGGTGTTATTTTTAGGAGTGTATAGCAATGAACAAAATACAATATGCCATAAAGTATATTAATTTTGTTACTCCAATATTTTGCCTATTAGACTTTTAAAATTTTGGGCATAGCTGTCTTGGGCAATGTTTTCAATAACTGGTTCAAATAGCTAAATTAAAATTGGGTAATATACTGTTTTATTGATTAGAATAAGTGATTTCTTCATTTTTCATTCAAGATTTTCTTCATTATCCTATGTCTACTAAGGAAATTTTGTAATTAATGTGTTTTTTTGGTGTACATCTGTACTAATTTTATGTTTATCAATTAGTGAACCCATAAAGCATTTAGTTGAAAACGATCTTGTCTCATTGCTGATAATGTTATAAATAATAATACTTTATTGAATTAATAAGCAATAAAATAATGTTATTTAGTGGCAGTGAGAAGCTCTTAATAATTTGCAATATGAACAGGAACATGTCAAATATTGTTTCGCAAATGGTTGTGCCTTATTTATCAGCTGCAAGACAGTTCATCAATGGTTCCTTTTAAATTCAGTCAGTGATGATTCTAGTCCTATGTGAAATACAACTGGGTCCGTCCAAATTGCTACAATGTCATGTCTATTTCTGGTGTAAGTATTATGAAAACTGGCTTAATAGGTAGTAATAGTGTGCTAGTGTACATATCTTTTAATAAAAAATTTGCTTATATCAAATAGTTTTACTTTTTATTTTATTAACCCATTATATTCAGGAAATATATTCAAAAGGTGGTAGATGAAACAATGTTGCAGCTTTATTCCTATATATAATTGTAAAGTGCTACTTCTTTTAAGTTTGACGGGTTTCGTTGAACAGAGATCATTAATTTTTCATTTTATTCAATTCATTTTATTCTATAAAAATATATTATCAAGTTTCGAGTCTAAATGATTGTGTACATAAAGAGCGGGCGAGTGCAAGAAAAATAGGTAATGTTGTGTATCAAATGGTATACATTGGAAAGATTCTGACACATACGATTAGCTGTCTCGTGTGCTCACCATCTTTCTAAAGTTATACTGAGTAATGTTTATTCATCAAGGACTGATTTTACACTTTACCCTTAACGTTCATTATGTGTATGTAAAAACCTTACAATGAAATAAAATATTTGAATTTGAATTGAATTTATTAACACGTAGCCTGCCAGAGTAGATTTGCTTAGCAGTTCAAATTGAAAATTTTGCATACTGGTACAAAATGGTTTATAATGTATAATTATTGATCAAAAAGTATTTTTTACATATTTATTTTGATAAATTTCTAAAAATATCATTACTGTTAGTCTATTGTCTGACGCGGCCCAAATGGTATAAAATGCATTCATGTCATCTGACAGCGCCATGTCAGGCATTTTGTCAGGCACAATGAAATATGACGTGTCGCATTTTGGCGAGAACTGGACATCACGCACAACTGTAAATATTATTTCTAAATTGTGATTGCTTGTGTCAAAAATTAAAAAAAAAAAATGTTTTATTAAGTTTTTTCTTATGTGTAAAAAAAATGTTCAATGTATAAGAGTAGCAAGCCATGCCGAACTTACTTTGCTTGGGGTCAGTCATTTGTAACAGTAAATAAGTCTAAAAACATGCCAGACGGCTCACTGCACTCATTTAAATAGTGTCAGGCACCAATGACTGACATGGCCCAAACACATTATGTACCTGTCAGTCCCCGGTGACTGATAGAAGGAATTTGGTAGAGGGATTTATATGAAAACAAGAGTTATATATATGTAATCAATGTTTATTTTCACAATTTTTCGTAAAGCATAGATTGTAGATATCACGATTCAGTTATGCACACAAGTCAATCCATACCGAACGCTGTAAGATATAGTTACAAATTTCTATACAAAAGTAACGCTATACTGTTTATGGCATAATAGCAGTTAGTGTAATCACATAGAAAAAAATTATATTAAACATTTTTATTTACACCTTAATATTTTTATTAGGTACATGAGTTTTAGTATGAAAATGGTATAAAAATTACACTTTCATAATAATATAATTACATACAACGTCACAGTAATACAAACGCGATCGTATCCTACATTTTGAAAAATACAACAATAGTAAAAGCGACAATGCTTTATATAAACAGTAACAGTTCCGCACTGCTTGAGTTGTTACATACAATAATGTATATGTAAATGGAAAAATATCGCTCCAGGCACTGTTGTGGAATACTTCGTAAATCATAAGTTATCGCATAAAATTTTTTTAACATCCACGTTAAAAAAATTATTATAAAAAGTATTGCAACGAAATTATTGAAAGGTCTGCTACTCTTGCTTATTATATTTGCTGTAAGCCACAAATATGCAGAGCAAAACCTTTCTGTGTGGGCCATATCAGTAGGGAGGTGAAGCACCTAATTTTAACAAACAAAAAGTCGTTTTTAACTAATCGAAAAAAATCTAAGATAAATATAAATAATGTACATAATATGGCAAATATTTGGCTTTGTATATAGTTAACACGATAGAGACAGCAACATAAATGCACAGATTTTTTTATCTCGAACTACTTTTAGCATTTTTAATCTGTCTCGTTTGTCATCGTTTCCATAAAAGTAACTAGCAAAGTAAATAGAACATAGTTCAAGGACATCACTGTCTTAGAGATAACATAGAATGTACGATAATAAATATTGAAGTAAGTATAATTTAAAGCTCATTGCCCATTGAGCTGTCGTGCGTGAGATTCGAGTCCATGCTGGCGTTGTCGGAGTCCTGGCTCTGGTTCCCGCTGTAGTTAGCCGCCTCTTGTAACCGCATCAGCATGTTCAACTGTAATTAAACGTATATATCAAAACTCATTGACCACGAAGCCATCCCTTACAGTTAGCTTTTTTTAGTTTAGTTAGAGTAAGAAACGGGCATGCAGGCCACCTGATGTTAAGTGATCACTGCAGCCCATGGACAACCACGTCCAATCTCA
>DWON01007188.1:0-13163 GCA_018251015.1 Phocides pigmalion okeechobee
ACACACATTATTGGAGGCGACCATCTTAGTCCTCAAGAGTACGAACGCATCCGCGTCCATCCTTAAATAGAACTTCTATTTGAGATTGGATGTGGTTGTCTATGGGCTGTAGTGACCACTTAACTTCAGGTGGCCTGCTTGCCCGTTTCTTACTCTTTCACAATAAAAAAAATAATAATAATGTGAACGTAATTAATATCGGTATAAAGTGGTGACGGTGTATGCGATAATGCGTTATTGTTACCACGTCTTTGCAAACTCGTGCGTGATAATATAGCGTAGGAACGTCATACCATTGATACACATTTTAACACCTTGTTTGACGCTCATATATTAGATCGGGTCAGCGTTGCGGGAGGCGGCACTAAACTGGAACTTATTTCCCTAAACTGAAGATGCGCCGACAATTCACTGAAATTTTTAATTTTTTTGCATCTGTATATCATCTACGAACTAAGGACATAATGTCTTGTAGCATTGACTCAAAGAACACTTTTCGCCCGTAGTCTATACAGATTTCGACGTACAACACAAGTGTGTGCAAGCCGCAAGCGTGTTGAACTGTGCAATATACAGTAATGTTGTACGCCACAAGAAAAGAGTTAAAAATGCCATTGCCCACTTCATAACAAAAACTGTAAAATTCGCATGCAGAGGCCATCCTTTTGTAAAGTAGAAGAACAAAATTCACATAGAGTCCAGGCCACCTGATGTAATAATCGTTGAGGCCCATATACATCTTTTAACAGGACCTGAATTTCCTTCGAGTAAGTAGATGATGCATTGCTACTCCTGTGGACGAAGATAGTCGCTTTGCTTCCTGCTTGTAGCCGACAATTAAGAACTAAACAATTACAAACAGTAGCCAAATAGACGAATAAGTATAAATTAACAAAATTGAACACCCGATTATTGTCAAGCGCGTCTTATGATTTCGCGATATTACGGTGCATTGTGACAGCACGCGTGCGTCAATACGATGCGTGCTAATCGTAATTACCACGCGTCAACAATCACGTCTAGATCCCGATGAAAAGCGTCGATATTTTTTTACGTCATTAATATTACGTATAAAAATGTTTTTATTGGTGTTTCCAAGTTACGTAATATGTCTGAAAGTTTACTTCCGTGTTGGTGGAATAACTGATCGTATATTTTAAAGGAAATTAATTCATTTATCTTGAATAAATATTGAGCACCGCAAAACTAATTATAATAAAAGCCGAACCTACACTAACAAACAATATAAAATAAATCCGTGCCCATGCGGAATGGTGGCAAAAATGCTGGCCGTGGTGAATAGCAATCGCAGTTCTCTGCGCAAGATATGAACCCGTTTTTTTTGACACACGGACAGTACCTAGCAAAGTGGACTATATTAACCCCTAAGTGTTATAAGTATAATATTTTTTTCTGTTATCTGTTTGTAAAAAATGATGTCCACAATTTTAAAGCTTTTTTATAGCAAGATAAATACTTCGTTTAAATGCCAGACTGGCTGAAAATCGAATGCTCAGTGTTTTTTTTTATGTGAGAAGAGTAGCAAACGGACATACGAACCACCTGATGTTAGGTTGTCGCAGCCCATAAATATCCACGTACAACCACAGACACGACCGAAATCCTATTTGAGCTCGAACGTAGATACGTTGCTACTCTTGAGGACTAAGATGGTCGCCTCACTTCAAAGTGTAGCCGGCAATCGCATCTCTCCAACCGAAACACAAGTATGTTTTACGGCAGAATATGAGGGCGGTGGTGGTATACATATTACGTACCTCACCGGTCGAACTATAGTTCTGCCACCTTTAAGAATGTTACATTTATAAGGTTATTCTGCGCCACATGGATCGTTAAAAAGCATGAAATGAATTAAATACAATTTTGTGTGAAAAGTTGAGTCAAACTTGCGTCAACACCTGCGGCTAGTTTATATCTGCAACGAAGATTTTACTATGAAATTATTCTAAAATACGTAAGCAATGTAGACACAAGTTACATTTTCCCTGTGATAAAACAACTCAATGACGTATTTCTTTGGCATAAGGCGTTTAAATATCGTTGCGTTTACATGAGGATATACTTTGCCAGGTGTTACCTATTCGTCTCGATGGGGAGAGGTACCTTGCTACACCCATTTCTAGCAGTCATTTTTTTAGGTTCCGTTGTCAAGGTTTAACAGTTTATCTACATGTTATCGTCAATAAAAATACTTAACCATTGCATCTTTTGTACATTACAAAGTTGATTACTCAACTAAGGATTGTCTTTTAGCAAAAGGAAAATTGGTTTTAAACACAATAGAATCTAGCGTGTAATTATAAAATTATAGGAGCCAATCACTTTAATCGACTTCAGATGGAAATCTTGTCCATAACCGGCTTTGCCAAAAAATAGTGTCCATAAATAAACCGATTTGAGAAAGGATTGGAAGGAAGACCGGGCCAACCTAAGACTCGCCCGCACACCCAACACACAGAATTTTGATCAAATACTTGGAGTAACAATAGAAACGGTCTCCTCAACCAGAGCTATGGGGTCATCCAAGAGCATATCAATCGACATTAAGCATTGCCGGTGAATTTAATATGAGACGACCATCTTACTCCTCAGTGACTATATATCATCAGGTGGATTGCGTTCCATTAAAAAATGTGATGGTCTCTGTCTGTCTACTGGACGAAGTTCGGAAGCTTGTCTAATCGTGAACTAGTTGATCACCAAACTAGACTAGGTAATTGGACATTTCTTTGTCATGGCATGACTTAGCAGATTTTTATGACTGATCAAAATGCCGTCAAACAGCGTTACATATTCGATTTCATTTTAATTATTTGTTAGTATCCTAATTATTTTTCACTAGCGACCGCCGGCCCAGCTTCGGTCGAGTAATAGAGTTTATATTTACTTACATTATTTTTCTTTCACACGCGCATACAGTCATTACCTAGTTGAAAAAACTAACAATTAGAAACATCTATTTCGAACAACGACTGACTTACTATATGGAATTTAACTATTTAATTTCTCGCCAAATTACATATTTACAAAAAAAACTTAACTTATGCACCAAAATCTTCCTCAGAAATCACCCTACTTTTTATTGAACTGTCAGAAATTCCATTCAGTACTTTTTGAGTTTATCACTAACAGACATGACGGGGGACTTTGTTTTATAATATTTAAAAATGTCACTTATAAGCATAGAGTGCAATACAAATTTAATTTAATATGAGTTTTTGTATATAAATTAATAGATGGTAAAACAATAGTTCAACTTAGCAGATACAACAGACAAAAAATCCGCTGTAAAGCAGTTCTTACTGGAAACCATTGACATGTCCGTGTAAATGCTAATTTGTTTTTTATAGTAACAGAGAAATGTTGCTGTTGAGAAGCTTGCATCTGAAGAGCTAAAGCATATGTGCATCAGACACAGCAACTCGGTCTTTTTGGTCTTCCATCAAGTCTACAAAGAGTATTTTTTATGTTAATAAAGTAGTAAGTAAAAATTCTAGAATTTCTTACGCAATTTCTTTTCTAAAACCAAACACCTTACTCTTTGTTGGTCTTTTAATAACAATCAAAGAGTTCCTTAAAGAATCTACTTTGAATAAAAATTTAAAAAAGGTTTTTTTGTTCTTTTTATATGCCGGCTACATGATATTAAGTGGGCACTGCAGCTTATGGACTTATATCTACAATCAATAAATAGGGCTGAATCTTATCTGAGATTTAACATGTTAACACTATTCCTGAGGTCAAAGATGATTGTTTTAATTGTAAGTGTAGCTGGCATGTGTGGCAACCACATGTTTCCAACCAAAACACAAGAAATGCTTGATTTCTATGTGATAGAGATATTTAATAAAAAAATGTTGTTAAACTATTTAATTATTATTTTATTATAATATTTGTGTACTCTAAGGATGGAGTATAGAGTACCTGAACATAACTTATGACCTTGTTATCAACTATGTCCACAAATAAAGTTTATAAGTATTATTGCTCCACGATGGGATATAAGGGTGGTGGTGTTCACACCCCATTCAAACTGTTATTTTAACATCATTAAAAATTATCCTGTACAATGCTAAAAAATTATATAATACACCTGTTTGTAGGTATATACAAAAATAAACATGTTATTCATATTGGCAGTATAAATGTCCAAAAATAACTACACAATATGCAATCGGTTTGCAAATTATTTCCAGGTAGTAATCAATACTGTAACTGCTTTTGAAGCAGAATAGCAAGTGTGGGAAAATATAATGACACTTAATTCATCAGCATTTATAAACTTGGTGAGCAGAATTAACAAAGGACTTGGAAACATTAAGAAACAAAAACGTTTTACCAAAAACTAATTTGACTTAGTGACTTTGCTACAAAATATGATAATTTATGTTTCTTTACATACTAAAGTCTAAACCACTAAGCTATAATTAAACTGGTATTATCTTCTATATAATTAATTTACGCAAGTGATAGACATTTACAATGCATAGATTAGTGTCTATGAACACACAAATGTTCAGAGCAATTCTCTATATTAGGATATACATAAATTATATACACTAAGAAAGCTCAGTGGAAATAAATGTGTGGACTCAGAAATGCATCTATTCTCATCTATCTCTCTACATGATAAAATGGTGACTTAAGAAATTATGTAAAACTATGGTAAACAACACATGGAACGAAAAAAGGGTTAATTTTCTTTATCTCTCATGTTCGCCTTCGGTATAGTTTATTTTGTTGCTAACAAAATGTCACTATGATATAACAACAATCATTTTTAAAAGCTCATATCCTTATTTGTACTAGACCATAGCTCTAACCTATGATATATATGGCTCTGTCCATAACCCCTTTTAATTTATTATTTAGATAGAGACAAAATTTTTAGTAGTTTCTATATATTTTATAAAATTGAAGCCACAATGGAGTATGCAATTTAATAGATGTACGGCCACAGCACTCCATGGACTTCCATAACCACTTTATGTGGAGCAAGAGTCCTGCCAAAAGTCAATCAGAGGAACAATGCTTCTCATAAAGATCAAAAAAGTTGTTTCATATATGTGATGTGACAGCTATGCTTTTCCACTAAACAGATAGATTGGAGAGATATTATAAGGAGTTGTAGAGAGAACATAGGGCTTTTTGACGATATGACAAAGTAAAATAGATACACATTAGTGTTATCAAAGTGAAATCTTACAGTTACATGTAAATAATTTACATATTGATTACAATTACTTGAACAACATGCACAAATGAATGCCTTTTTTTGCAATATATTTTTTGCAAAGTATGCAATTCTGATTTGCAATGTAAATTTTGCAATTGTTTCAATGTAGTCAACAAGAAGTAACTTTTTAGGTGACACTGACGAAATATCTAGAATTAAGGTATTACTTTCATTTAAAGTTTAATTTCAAAATAGAACAAGTTTAAAATAAAAAAGTCAACATTCATAAAAATTAACAGATTAAAAATGTATTAACTCGAAACTTTTTTTTGGTAATGTAAAGTTAAAAATACACAAAGGTATTGACGTAACATTTGATACATATGATAAGAAAGAAAGAGGTAAAACCTAAGAGTTAGTTAGTTAGTAGGAATAAACTAAAGAAAAGATGAAATAATCAATCATCTCAATCAAACATTATGGGATGGCATAATCCAATGAGCTGGAATGTAATCAATTGCAGATGGTTTTGTAAGTTCAAAATAAAATCAAATAAATAATTGAAATATCTAATCATTGTACACATGGAATGTGCTTTTTCAACATGCTATTTATTTTACTTTAAATTGCTAAAATACATTGTTATTTGGCCACAGTCAATAAATGTTCTAATATTGATTCAGAGTCTTTACAGATAACAAATGATTATAAGGAATGATATAAACACATGCATATAGCGCAACACACACTAAAATGTAAATTTTAAAGTTCATTACCTACAATACAATACTAAACAAGAAATACTTAAAAAGAGTAAATAAAACCAAGAAGATAATGATTTTTAAAAGTACTACAAACAGAATCTACAGTTAGCAGAACTATTGTTGTACAATGCGTCTGCTTAAAATGTGCTTACTTTGTTGTACCATTAACGGAATAAACATTATCTTTCTGTTTTCGTTCTGTACTAGGAAGATACTTAGAAGGTTGCAGAAGTCTTTGCAAATACTTTTACAAGTAGGCAACCACCTCAATTAAAGCATTTACGGACAATCTTAAAAGGAACTCTATGTCATTGTGGTCCGATTTTGAGGTCCATGGGCTGCAGCAACATCATATCAGTTGACCTGCATAATTTTTTCCTACTAATAGACACAAAACATTACCATTCAGTAAATGGTGAAATGATGAATGACTAAAAGTGTAAAATGATGCAATGTTTAGAGGGTATACATAAATGGCAACTTCTGTAGTACTTGAATTGACCACATGTATTTATGTAAATTATCGGGACACATACTAAATTTTGTAAATATTTTTTTAAATTTAACATGTAATGTACAATAACTGAAATCAAAATCTTACCTTTGGCCGATATCAGCAACTGTGATTCCACAACCTTGTTAGGCCAGTACTCCTCGAACTCGGTCCCAGGAGGAAAGTAACTTTTAATGTCTGACAAACTTATCACTGAACAGGTTTCACTAGCGAATAGTTCATTCCTTATGCCCTGCACTTTGCAACAAAACTTCAGGTACGAGAGGTCCCAGCCCTTCAACTGGTCGGCTTTCAATTTCAAATTGTCCGTTTCACCCTCAAAATAGAACAGAGGCACAAACTTTTGATTATCGCGCACCGTGTAAGGCACTACAGACTCCTTGTTGATCCGTATGAAGCCACACTTGTCCTTATTGTTAGTTGTGCCTCGCAACAACTTATTGTAACACACGTCAAGAAAATTGTAGAATTCGTAAGCGTCCGATAGTCGAACCACCAGGTCCTTCTGCGTGAAAGGTTCCCTGCCGAACTGGCCATCGCAGTGGCGGTTGTTGATCTCGTTAAGCAGCCGCGCCTCTATCTCCGTGATGTAGTAACTGCGGATGCACGTGCACGAGTAGATGTCCGCATGCAGGTAGTTCAGGTACTTGTTGAGAAGCTTGATCTCCACCATACGCACGGCCACGTACTTCTCTCCAGACCGGTAGATATATGGGATGTGACACTTGCCCAACATATCCCATCCGAAGTGGCCCTTCCAACTGGCCTCGTCCGGCGCCGGCGTCTTCTTGTCTTCACCAGCGGGGCGCTGCTCAGTGGCCGGTGCGCCTGGCTTTCGCGTGAGGAAGTTGAGGATACCCATCTGGCCGCCGACGCCAGGCGGCGCCGCGCTGACCATGGCGCCGGGCGGAGGCCGGGCGGCCGCCACCGACGCCGCCAATGCCTTCGCCTTGTTAGCCTCCACCATCTTAGCCGCCAGCTCCCTGATCTCCGCCTCATCGGGCCGCTCAGTCTTTATCTTTACCGGCGCTTCCGTCATATTGACGTTTGAAACTTGTCTTGGAAGCTACAAATCACTTCACGTCTCTATAATCACTAGAGTTCATGGTAGGCCTCCCGGCTACATCCTGTCACTGATTGCACTCGATCGGTTTACGTGAGATGTAAACAATCGAACCGACACCGACACGACACCGAATTATCACTTCACTATTTGACAGATTAGCGATGTTTTAGAGTCACGTTGTTGATAAAAATATTATTTTCATTCACCAAACCGAATGATACTGCCGCCAAATTTTTGTAACGCTCCGGCGTGTTCTTCCGAAGGTATCCTCCAACTGTACTGAAACTTAAACTTCCGTCTTGGTGTTAGTAACTTCTGCTAAAACTATTTTCCGGCAACTGTAAAGTTGGTAAAAAATGTTTAAAAGTCGCACACTGGTCTCACTATATTTTAAAAATATTTTTGGTTTCACAGTGCAGTCGAGAGAACATGAAACCCAAATTTTGTGTTCGCGAGGGAAATGCCCAATACCGTTGTGTAGTCTCGTGGGGAGTGCGCGTTAATTCATGTACATTTTTCACTTTTTGGTGACTCAGCATCGAACAAAATGGCCGCCGACAAGGCTTTGTTGGCCAATCGGGCCATTGCAAACGCTATACATGCCTACAAAAATCCCGTCTGTGACGTATGCGCACTCCCCACGAGACTAGTTCTCAAGGACTTTTCATTTTTAGTTTCCAAACTATCAATCTATTTTTGAACTGCCGAAGCAAAAACAAGACACCGAACATTCTATAAAATAATGAAATTAACAAACTATCTGCCAAATATGCTTAATTTACCTGAATATCGTAACGAAGTTACAATACAAACAAGATTTATGAATGTACTCTTACAAAGTAGGTAGTCACTATGGCTAGTCTCGTTACATTAGACCATCGTCGTTAAGAGATACGTGAACTGCCATTAAGAATAAAATAGGTCTTATTGCCGTGGCATAGAGTGCACGCAATTGTATAAGATGGGAGAATTGTGGTCTTAGTAACCGGTGTAGCGAGACTAGCCGACGCGCGCATTCCACGAACAATAATCCCCTGCAGGAGAGAACGAGATAGCAATATGTAAAAAGTAGATGTCAAATGTTTAGGTATTTTACTATGAACGTGTACAGAGAACGTAGGTAGGTATATAATGCAATTACGAGCTTACGTAAGCACCTTTAACCTACTTTATAAAGTAGTAGGTAGGTACCTATAGCGGTATTTGATTGAAATTATCTTATTCGAAACAAATATGTATCCAAATATAGGCACTTATAACTTCCTAGTAGGCACATACCTGGTAATTAAAAAGTTATTATCCAATTATATACTCAGTGTATGTAACGTTCTATAACGTTAAATATAACGTTAAATCTATACTTAATAAATGTAATAAAACCTTTTACATGGACCAAGATTCGAATCTGTGGCACGTTTTAAATTAATTATCACTGGTTTTAACGGTAAAGAAAACATCTAATAATTATCCGTAAAGTTTTCAAAATCTCAAAAGTTGGTGTAATCTATCTGTACTTGGCCAGCGTGGGCCATATCGTAACCTTTTTCATTCTAAAAGGAAATCTAAGCTCAGCTGTGGGACGTAATGGGTTAATGATTAAACAGTTAAAGTTAATAGGTTATCTATTAAAAGAAACAAGAAAATTTACCATTTATATATCGTAATGCATCAATTTACAACAGATTTATATCCAATCCACCTAATAAAGATAAATAATGCTTTTACCTACATAGATATTTAACTTAAGCTGACTTAGCAGAAACGAGATATATTTTCGCACATGATATCTTTTTTCTCAGAATTGCCACGATAAGGACGATAAGAAATTCAAGAAGACAATTAAATAAGTCAATTTTATCGCAATTTTTTAATATTTAATTTTATTTAAACTAATAACAACGGGGAATTTATACTTTTTACTACATAACAAGTACTTGATTAACGATATTATAATATTCATATTTAGAACCAGTTGCATGACAAACATAGGTTAGCCGTGACCATGGCTTATGGGCTCATGTTCTCATGGTCTCATGAGCAAAAGAATAATCATAAAAAATAATAAAACATGGAATATAGGCAATTAAAAAAAGTCATGTGTAAAATCATGAGTACTCGTTATAGAGTAAAAGTTTATAATTTAATTCTAAATTATGTATCTATGTAAATGATATTAATAGAAGGGCCGGTAGCGCGGTTCTATGGAAGGCCCGGGTTCGAATCAAATGAGCACGAACGCAAAGGAAAAATATCGTGAGGAAACTTATGTACTTATATGGGTGGCTGTGAGTGGCTTTCGCACACAAGCAACACTTAAAAATGGTTTTTGTTAAAACGATAAAAACGGTAGACTATACTCCACATCTACCTATCTATAAATATATTATAAAACAAAGTCCCCCGTCGCGTCTGTCTGTTTGTCTGTTCGTGAAAAAATCCAAAAGTACTGAACGCATTTTCTCACGATTTGCAACAATAGATATAGTGATTCCTGAGAAAGATTTTAGTGTATAAGAAGTTACGTTTTTTTTTGTAAATTGGACGAGAAATTATAATATCGCTGGATACTTGTATGCGTAGGTTGTTTCATGGTTTTAGAATTATGTAAAATAAACGCTGACGAAGTCGCGGGCACAGTTAGTTATTAATATAAATAATACTTTTTGGTGGTATTTTATTTAAGATCCACCTTATATCTGGATCACATAATTACATGAAATTATCCAACTGACACTTTTATTTAAATTTTGTTCATGTAACTTCATACTTCCTACTCAAAGATTGTTTTATGATCAAGTGGGTTTATTTGTCTGAGTTGGTTAATCCGTATTAATAAAAAAAAACTAGACATACGTTTCTTAACTATATAACTTGCGACCCGGCCCAGCTTCGCTTGGGTAATATAGTTTATATTTACTTACATTATTTTTCTTTCATACATGCGTCCAGTCATTACCTAAGTGCAAAAACTATCAATTAGAAACATTTATTTCGAACAACTACTCAATTACAAAATTAATTTAACTATTTAATTTTTGGCCCAATTTACCAATGAAACTTTACTTATTATTCACGAAAACCTTCCTCAGGAACCACTCTACCTGTTGTTGAAAACTGTGAGAAAATCCGCCCAGTAGTTTTTGAGTTTATCGCGAACAGACAAGCAGACAGACGCCACGAGGCACTTTGTTTTATAATATTTATAGATAGATAATAATCTATAGATTAATATTATTAAAGTGTGAACTAAAGCAGTTTTAAGAAACAATAATCTCATTTTAGAATGGTTTTTTTGCAGCAACCCTTGAAGAGTTAACACTACAACACCAGTAAAAGAACCACCGCCGATGAATCACAAATCTTTGGAGAAAACCGCATCAATATTGGTTAAACCTTTTTAAAGATAAATGTGTACATTCGTTTGCACACAAATAAAATAAAACAAACAACCTCTCAACGCAAACGCATACATCTTCTCCATTCAGTCGTGGGTAAAAATATTAGGTAAATATTAGAAAACTTTAAATTATTAAAAAATATATATTTAAAGTGTTTGAATATTTACAGTACAGTACAGTTTACAGTACAGTACAGTTAAATACTTGCTGCGGTAACCTGTCCACCGCCATCGCATCTAGCTATTCTTGCTTAAAAGCAATCACAATATTGTGAAGACTTGCTGTTTTTTAGTTTGAAGGGCATAAGGAACTAGAGACGTTTACGATATTATAAAGTAGCAACCCTCTGATCCATCAGCTTTTAAGCGTCCACTGCTGGACATAGGCCTCCCCCAGGTGCCGCCACTCTGACCAGTTCTGTGCCCTCGGCATCCAGCAGTTACCTGCTATTCTTATCAGGTCTTCGGTCCAACAGGTTGGGGGACACCCCGTGCTCATTTAGCCTAGTTGAAGTCGCCACTCGACCTTTCTACCCCTTCGGTTATCCGTCCTTCGAGCAATCCTTACTTTATTCCAAATCCCTACTTTAATCCTTACTGTTGCATAAAAGTGAAACGTTGTTTGTTTCACTATTGTACTTTGTGTTTTGTATTTGTGTTGCTTTAACTAGAAAACTACTGATTTAATCTGACTGAAATTTAGTACATAGAGTACTAGTACTTCTGATATAAGAGATATAGATATAAACTATGAATTATCATGCTATATTGTATAATAATAATATATAAAAATAGCAACACATCTGTGATCGTTTTTAAGGTACACTCCTATTGTTACGGACGGTGTTTTACCATCAAGTGAACTGCTTGCTCGTATGCCACTTTCGTATAGCACTCTAGTATCATAAACAAAAAACTCTCAAGTCTTTATGTGTACGTACAGAGTAGCTACAAGGAGTCCTACGGTGAGATTATAAGCGTAGGGAACATTTTTTTTTTATAAAACCTTTGATGCTCTCTATAAATATTTCTCTCTTTAAGCTCTTTGAAATACATGAAACATTAAATTGAAAGCATGTAATTTTATACATGCTTTCAATTCCCATGATGAAAGGTGGAAGAGCCGTTAGAGCTCGCCCAGGACGGCACCACCACCACCCTCATAACTCGCCGTAAACCAACATGTTCTTCATGGTTTGTGTTTCGGTTGGGGAGGTGTGGTTTCCCGATACACATTATTGGAGACGACCATCTTAGTCTTCAAAAGTAGAAACGTATCCGCGTCCATCCTTAAATAGAATTTCTGTTCTATTTGAAATTGGACGTGGTTGTCCATAGGCTGCAGTGACCACTTTACATCAGGTGGCCTGCCTGCATGCCCGTTTCTTACTCTTTCATAATAAAAAAAAACAAACTAGGATTAATTAACGGCTATTTTTTCGGAAGTTATATAAGTTTAGGCGCCTGTAATTAACTACAAAGCCATACGCAATTAGAAAAATATTGCTTTGAAAGTCGTTTACGCAAATATTTTTGGCCATTTCACAGTTTCACCTTAATATAACATAATAATATATAGCTGATGTTGAAGTCTGAAGTAAAGGCATAGGTACTGTGTACAAAATTTGAGATACAATGCAACAGTTTTCGCGTTATAGAAAAACAAACAAAAAACGAGTAACGTTTTATTTTTATGTATTGTAATAGTAAACACAAGGATAGTGATAATAGATATGTCTTTATCTTAAACATTACGAAGAACAAGGAAATTTATTTCACATTCTCGTAAAAGTATCGTGGCATGATGAATTCGTTCGGCTAAGGTCACAATAATAAAACCTGTTTGAAAAAAATGACATTTAAATCATTCTAAACCTTCGAAGATTTACGATGCCACAGGTAAATACAAAAATATCTCCTCAAAATATTACAATCTCATTTATATGGAGTTTCGATGAGTATTTTTCAAGTTCCTTTATAGTTTGAAAGGAGAGGGGATACAATTTTAATGACTTTAGTGGCATATATATTTTTCATCGACTAAAAACTTTATGACGTAAAAACGTAAAATAAGCAATTTTAAAACCTATAAACTGCATTTTTGTACTTTTAAGTATTATGTAGTTTAAGCCGCGGGTAAAAGTCATCATCATCATCATCGGGGACGTCCCAGCCTCTTTGGGCGGGGGAATACGGGCCTCGAGGTATACCCTCTTTGCCCGGGC
>DWON01007189.1:0-13163 GCA_018251015.1 Phocides pigmalion okeechobee
GTCCATGGGCTGCAGTGACCACTTAACACCAGGTGGCCTGCATGCCCGTTTCTTACTCTTTCGCAATCAAAAAAAAATGTAACGCACTCCCACGCTTACAGGTATGGCAACCATTGTGCTGCCATTAAAAGTCGACGGAAAATTTAATTGACAACCGGATACCCATTTAACTACATACACATATTAGTCACACAATTCGTAGTTTCTCAACATAAAGCAAATTGGCTTAATAAAAACAATTATACATTTATTTCATTCGATTCCATTTTCCTTGTTTACACTCCATTCAATATGATTTACCACGATTAGATTCGATAGAATTTGACTGGCCTCTATTTGATTAAATTTCATTCGACTCTTTTTGATTTAATTTGATTCGACTTTATTTGATTCAATTTGACTCGAGTCATTTTCATCCGGCTACACTTTGAAGCGAGGAGATATCTTAGTCCTCAGGAGTGAGAAACGTATCTACGTCGTGTTTGTGGTTGTACGTGGATGTCTCTGGGCTGCGACTACTTAACAGCAGGTGGTTTGCAAGCTCGTATGCTACTCTTCTCACATAAAATAAAATTGGTATGACTCGATTCCGTTTGACTAGACTTGATTCGCTTTGATTCAATTCAATTTTGCTCGACTGGACTCGATTCCGTTCGATTCCATTTAAGTTATGTCACTTATAGTTCTTAGATGCATCGACGGTAATACCGATAGTTAGGTATGTGTTCATGCCAAAAATTTGTCAAGGCTTCAGTAAGTTTAAAGGCTTCTAGGCCAAGGTATTATTAAATGGTCCACGGCAACTAAAAACCGGTAACAATAACTGTCGTAACGTACATGACTTTAATATCTCATGTTAAGACATGTCGCGAGAATTCAACATTGTTAATTTCATTGAGGATTTACGTCCAAAGTTCCTATTTTTTATTATGGCTATACCCACGTTTTTTTATTATGAAAGAGTAAGAAACGGGTATGCAGAGCCACTTGATGTTAAATGTTCACAGCAGCCCACGGACAACCACGTCTAATCTCAAATAGAACAGAAGTTCTATTTAAGGATGGACGCGGATGCGTTTCTACTCTTGAGGACTCAGATGGTCGCAACCACACCTCTCAACCGAAACACAGTACATGAAGAATATGTTGCTTTACGGCGGGTTATGAGGGTAACGATGGCACCGCCCCGGGCGAGCTCTAACAGCTCTACCACCTTTCAATTTATTTACAAGTTAGTACAATTTTCACAATTCGGTCGAGAAGGTCCTACCATCAGTGATAGTTTTTATAGTTTTGGTTTTACTCAGTAAAAATCTGACACACTCTTTCGTCCTGACCCTGGCTGAAGGTGATGATTTTCACATCCATAACAATAAGAATTTATTACAATCTGTAAATATCGATTGGGTACGTACCACCAACACAATTGTTTCTAGCATGACGTTATTCTTGCATTTCGATGGAAAGATGGGGTTGTTTTTTCACTTACATGGAAGGAAACCAACTGAGCCCTCAAGAGTAGCAGCACAATTGTGATAGACTTCAAGTAAGACAACAAGTAAGTTCATTAAGGACCTAGAGTAGATTTAAAACTAGTCGGATTAACCTGATAATACACTGGAGTGTTTCATGTTTTATATAAACTTGTAAAAAATCTGACGATGGAATTCGTGAGAAAATTATCAAAATCACAATTAAATTTACATAATTCATATTTTCATACTAAATCTGCGGATAATTACACCGCGCCAATCAGTTATTGTGATTCCTTTTGTGTATTTATTCTTTTATTTTTAATAAAATATCATAAAAGTAATTATTATAATGGTCTAACCTAAACAATCTAAAGTCCGTCATCACCCTGCATGGTGCCAAGAATGCTGGCTGCATTCCTGCGCTGAATAGCGATCGCTATTCTGCAAGAAATATAGACCATTTTCCTGTCACCAGCAGTGTGATCAAAGGCTGGACTAATAACTTTTGTTATCGATAAATTTAACATAAATATATTACAGAATCGAAATGAGACCCAGAGTTTCTGAGCATGTTTGTTAAACTATTCTCATGTTATTCAGATATGAGTAGCAAATACAGACACATACGTATACGAAAAGAGCCTCTGAGTTTCTGTGCATTTTTGTTAAACAATTCTCATTTTAAAATTCAGATATGACTGGGATATAATATCTTTATTTGGGTGCAAGTGTTCGGGGGCGATATCGCGGGTGAGAAATATTACACCTTATTCGTTTTGCTTTAATTAAAGTTTCGAGGGCTGCTCTACGTCCGTCCGGCGGCGCTGAGGTAGCTAACTGCCAAGTGATATAATCAACACCAACTTATACTGTGGCAGCAATGGGTGCTGGATACAGGTCCCCTCTTACATCGAGGTTTAGGACATAGTGAAAACGCTTATAAGAATTTTATAAAGAACTCTGAGACATGCACTATCTAAACTGTCTTTCATTACCGTTCAAACAACTGACAATTTCCTACATAAGTCCTTGATATCACTACAAAAAGCCCTTAGTTCACATACGTTAAGTATGAAGTGCATACGTTTTAACTACAGGGCAATATTACCAATAGATCTTGTGTTGGTATTAACGAAACATTTAAATAACATGAAAATGCACAGGCACACGCAGACGCACACGCACAGGCACACGTACACACAAACGTACATGCACATGCACACGCATATGTACACGCACACGCATATCTGCACGCACAAGCATATGCACACGTATATGTACACGCACAAGCATATGCACACGCATATGTACACGCACAAGCATATGTACTCGCACACGCATATGTTCACGAAAAAAAATCATTTACGATAAATGCTCTCCTAGGTTGAGACCTTATAGTCGAGTATAAAAAAGCATAAAAACAATGCAGTTACCTACAACAGCGCATCGTAGCTGAAAGCAGTCAGCGTGGAAATTGGAGCGGCTTTCAATAACTGAACTGATCAATTACAGCTCGACTGAACTGGTAGCAAATGCATCTTGGTACTGATTTTGTACTGTTACTAATTTTCGACAATTTCATTTATAAATCGCACTACAAATTCTCAATTTCTAAAAGCAACAATACTTTTGACATGTATTTAGGAATAACTGAAAAAAGTTGCCAATTCGATTTGTAAACCAAATAACGTACAGATTATTTGTGAAAACAGTTCCTCCGTCCGTACGAGCATTTTAGTTCTCATATAATATTTTCTATTATTTAAGGCTGTATCGAAGCGCTGTACCGATAACTTAACTCAAAATTACCTGCGTGATTTGCTATCCCCTTAAATAAACTTAAGCGTATTTTGCTAATCTTCTTACCTAAATGCTCTAGTGAGCATCACGTCGCCCAAGCTCATTTGCAGCCATGCTATAAAAATGTGAAAAATTAAAGAAGAAAAGATAATTTCCAAAAGAATTTTATAGCATAATCAACCCCGCGCATGGCACATCACGAACGGTAAACTTGCACAATAACTCTGAAAACGTCATTAAGCACCACCGCGTCTGTTATTTTAAAAGACCCCGATGTAATTTGCATGCCGGAACGACAGGCCACCGCGAAAGGGTTTTATCCTGTTCCTGTATATAAAATGCAAGGTTTGTCTATTTGTTTTCACTCTGCATCTGATTTGCAGCATTCCTAATTTTGATAATTTTCGAAAATATTCGTTGGCTGTTGCCTTTTAATTGTTACATTGATGAAAAAAGGTATCTTTCACAACTGAGAGAGACTTGGGGCGACTGCTTTACGTGCCCAGAGAGCCATAGCACAGAAACGCCTGTTAAACAACCGCCACCAGCGGTAACCCATCCAAATTCCGCCCAATGTTGCTTCACTTTACCAATTGTGTAAAGACTACACAAACATGTACACTCTGATTCCATCAAAGCCATGGGAAGCTAGAACTGAAGCAATATGTTTGCATACGCAATGTTTGCAAGGTGGTAGAACTAACACTATAGTTCCATGGGAGGTACCACCGCCGCCCTCATAATCCGCCGTAAAGCCTTACTTGTGTTTCGGCTGTAAAAGTGCGGTTGCCGGCTGTACTTTGATGCGAGGTGACCTTCTTAGTCCTCAGGAGTAGCAACGCATCTACGTTCGAGCTCACATAGGATTTCGGTCGTGTTTGTGGTTGCAACTGCTTCACGTCAGGTGGTTTGCATGCTAGTTTGCACTCTTCTCACATATAAAAATACGCATTCCTTCCTAATCACCTTAATGGTTGCAAAGTTCGAAGGAACTCGTTTCATTGTTCGACGTTATTACAGCCGAAAAATTATACATTCAGTTTTTTCACTGAATTTTCGCGTCCAAAGTTGTTTATATTTGAGCAGAAAAAAACTATTTATATGCTATGAAAACATTGTGCCACTGTCCTGATTTGCATAGCATAGAAATGTGGTAAGTTTATGTAATATTAAAACTATTTTAGAGTAGCCAGAAAAAGCGGCTTGAACCAATGTTAGTCTAGTTATAAGGTTAACATCTCACTGGTACTGAGTTCGAATCCCTGGTGCAACGATTTTTCAAAATTGAGTGCATATATCGTAGTTGTTAAGAATTAAGTAATCTGATTTTACGGTAAACGAAATCTTGAAGAACCTGCACAAGATAATTTTTTATCAAGATTTCAAAGGTCTCTTAATTTCAACCTCTCCGTCTTTCCAACCTCAATTCTATCATGACCACGAGCCATGCAACTGAGTTTGGCCGTGATCACGATCCATGCAACTGGATTGAAATATTGGCACATGTCACCATGTGAGTATCCTTTACAAATAAAACTTAAATCTTAACAAATTTCACTCGTCTACGTTATTTTCCGTAACGTTATTGTTAAACTGTTATAAGAATGTGATAGAACAACCGTTCGAACGGGGAGGTACCACAATCGCTCTCATAATCTGCAGTAAAGCCATTCTGGAGTTTCGGTTAGAAATATGTTGTAACCGGCTACACTTATAAAGGAGGCGTCCATCTCAGTCGTCAGACATTTCAACGCATTTATGCATGACGTCAGGCAGGACTTCAGTTATGTTTACGTCAGGTTTACGTCAGGTAAGTCAGGTTTACGTCAGAAGATCTACACTCTAGTTTACTGCTTTCCCATCAAAAAGTCTTACTCCAGACAGGTAAAAAATACGTCTCTCCGACAAAATCCGTAGTTATAACGACAAGACGCGTCAAACCATACTATCCTTTGACAGAATTAATTGCATGTGAGTCAACGTAAGTGGGAAGCTCATTACGTCGCAAGGGTACACCCCACTACAGGGGTTGTCTTGATTGTAACGGTTTTTTTATGTAAAACTGTAGAAAACAACTATCCAAGTACAAGATTGCGACAATATTTCCATGCATAATTATTATTAGAGAGTAACCTATAGTTACTATAGATAGATAACAGTCAATAAATCTTTTTAGACCCTATGCACTCATAGGGTATCATATCTATCAGACGACTGTCTGATATCGAATGTAGACGATTTGGTCTAACCAATACGCATTGGAGTAGCATTTTTTATGTTCAAAATGTAGCAAAAGACCTTGCAGGCTACACCTGATGGTTATTAATCGCTGCAGCTATAGGTAGCCACCTATATATAACCTCAAGCAGGATTGAAATTCTATCGGAGCTTCTATTGGAGACCGAGATGGTTGTTACTTCTCCAACGGAATAAAAACCAAGAATAACGTTACGACGGATTATAAGAGCGACTGTGGTACCTCCCCCGACTAACTATAGTTCTACCATCTGCTTAAAATACCGGAATAAAATAATATTTTCCGCACGATTTCATTATCAATAAGAATGGTTCTCAAACTTTAAAGAGCATTGTGTCTACTCAAACTGGCCAACAGAGGATACTTTTAGCTGTAAAGCTTTATTTACGCGACTTTTTCTCTTTGCGCCCCGAAACATGGTTACGTAAGGAATGTTTTTGCATGTTTCGACACGATTGAGCCGGTTTATCGAGCGTGTAGCAGCTGATACGGGCAGATGGTGAGACCACAGACATCTTAATAGTAAGATTTAGAAGGGATGTTTAATGCATTTAGTACTATCACCATTTTGCCCACTAAAACATACGGAATAAACACATAATTACGTCCATATATAATTAGTGATTAGTAGAATTAACTTAAAGTGAAGTTTGTTTATGTGAAAAGAGTAGCGAACGAGTATGCAAACCACCTGATTAATTATTAATTATATATCGTGGACGTAATTGTGTGCTTATTCTGTATGTATGTATGTCTGTATTAAAGTTGGGAGAATAGTTCAACCGTGGAGGTACCCTCATAATCCGCCGTAAAGCATTACTTGTGTTTCGGTTTGAGAGGTGAGGTTGCCGGCTACATTTCGAAGCGAGGCGACCATCTTAGTCCTCAGGAGTAGCAACGTATGTACGTTCGAGCTCAGATAGGATTTCAGTGGTGTTTGCGGTTGTACTTGGATGTCTATGGGCTGCGACTACTTAAGATCAGGTGATTAAAATGCTCGTTTGTTACTTTTCTCATACGAAATATATATAAACAAAACTACGGGAATTAAATAAAATGAAATAAATGTTACTTTAATGTCACGCGCCTCTGTCACTTCTATTACCTTAATATCCTGATTCTCGGATCACATACACGAGTTTTGTTAGCTAAATAGAACTGCATCCTTAGGGAAATTTAAGGTTATCGTTCTTAGATAGATTTATTACGGTTTTCAAATAGAAAGGGAACTACCACTTGAGATAGTTTGCATAGAACCTTCACGGAATGTAATACAACTACACCTGAGGTGTAGGTAGTTATTGTATTGTGTTGCATTGCGTGGCGTTGCGTTGCGTTGTCTTGCATTGCGTTGCGTTGCATTTCGTTGCGTTGCGTTGTCTTGTGTTGTATTGTACGTAGTTTTTGTATACATTGGCAGTAGTAGTTGAGTAGCAAACGAGCGTGCAGTTCATCTAATGTTAGACGCTGTAGCCCATGTATGTCTACAAAACATAACGGAAGTCGTACGTAGATACGTTGCTACGATGTAAATTTGTAATTATTATTGTTATTGTAAATATATAGTATATTTCATTAAAAATAAACCATATTTTATTATCCTCCCTAAGGACGCAAGTCTAAGTTCCTGTGGGTTGTTGGCCCACTTAATAAACTACCGACGTCTACTTTTTGCAATTAAGTTCTTCAAAGTACAGGATGCTAAGGAGTCAATCTAATTAAATCCTTGTACTTTATAGTTGGAACTGAATGCAGTTTCTTATTCACGCAAAAATAAAACACAATAGATTATATCCTGGTCTTAATGAGTTTCCAGCTCATGTTGACTTCCTCAGTACAATACCATTATGTATTCTATGCTTGTACACGTCAAAGGACTATCTCCATTCGCTTTGTAAAGGTTTTAAACGAATTTTTATTTTCTGAAGAATTTTCTCTTTTACCTTTTTTGATGTGAGAAGAGTAGCAAACGAGCATACAAACCATCTGATGTTAATTAGTTACAGCCCAAACATTCACGTACAACCACAAACACGACTGAAATCCTATCTGAGCTCGAACATAAATACGTTGCTACTCCTGAGGACTAAGATGATTGCCTCGCTTCAAAGAACAGCCGGCAACCGCACTTCTCCAACCGAAACACAGGTAATGCTTTACGGCGATTATGAGAGCGGTGGTACCTCCCCGGTCGAACTATGGCTCTCCAACCTTTCTACTAGATTTTGATTTGCGAGTTTGCTTGCACAAAAGATGATGTTGCATTACATTCGTTTACAGCATGCATGTATTTTTAACTTACAAAAAAAGTTATAAATGTTAAAACCTTCAAATTAATATACCAAACTATAGTCAATATTTTTTTAAACATGTAATTTCATATTTGTGTATATATTGAATTCTTCGGAATAAATATTTTTCTTTCTTTACTTCTTTCATGTTTCCATCTTCTATGTATTTTGTTAAAATCACAGGATGAAATTTCCAAAATTTCTTTCTTAGTGCTTACTAAGTAAAATCGACAAGACTTCAGTACCTGCATAGTTGTACAAACTATTGTATCGGGGCAGTATCACTGCCTCCGTAAGCCTGATTTTGTGTTTTGTTTGGAAAGATGCGGTTGTCCACAACATTTGCAAGCTAGGCGACCATCAGTCCTCAGGAGTAGCAACGCACCTATGCCCGATAAGATAAATTTGCTTTGGGTTGGACACAGATACCCTTCTACAGTAGGGACCATTTAACATCAAATATCTCGCACGCTCCGTTGCTACTGCTGCGGTTAAAACGGTGTCAGCGGGTTCGGCTATGCGTTGATCTTTGCCTCAGTCCGTCACTTTCCTCTTCTTTACATAGACTATGTGTATATGTTAAGACGAAATGTGTTTTGTCTCTTAACGAATAAATTATTAAATAACTAGAAGTCCTGCAACATATTATAACATATTCATGTATTCGTCTCCATTCCACGAAACACGCGCATTAAATTTTAATTTATTCGCAACAGTACAAAAGCAAAAAGTATAATTGTGTATAAAAGCGTGATCATTGTAAATTGGCCCAGAAAATGAAAGATCACACTCATATTTCCGCGTCATTGGTCCTCGACCGAATATAAATTTGAATAACCGTGGAACAGGATTTGTTCTTAATTTGAATTTCAAATTCTGCAACGGGGAAAATGTAGCCAGCCAGTCGGTAGAAACAGAAAAATGTACTCATACAAATATAATTAACATAAAAAATGGATAAATCGGTTTGTATTTTTTTGATTCGGAATACTTCGCCTCGTTTCGTTTCGTACGTGACTGTACTTTTATTAGTTTTTATTGGTTCGAGAGAGTTCAATAACTCGAGCGCTGTTTTTCCATCTATTGAATATCGACTTTTACAGTAATTTGGCAAAATCTAACCAACTACTTTGACTTAAGTGGGGTTCGGCTATATCAACATCGGCGTCGTAAGGGCCTTTACTTATCGTGTTTTAAGACTTGGGAGCATTTGCCTATGTCTAAAAAACAAAAAATATTTAGCGAAGAAGCAAGTATAACCTTTGATATGTGGTAAAGAAATTCTATTTACGATGTAAATAACAGTAGCTAACTTGATACATTTTCAAATGTTCTTGCAAATTTGTGTGTGATTACTCATAATGCATTAATACTAACAAAACTTAACACTAATTATATATGTTGGAGACGTAATAGTACGGAAGTTGCATTGATAAACGAGGCGCAAGCGTTATCGGGACAAGATGGCGCTTCGACAGAGTCTAGGTGGTGCTGTGCGCGGCGGAGTCGAGGAGTGAACGGCAAGCTGCTGTGCGAACAACACGTCTAGGAACTGTTTTTCGTCTCGTTGTTATAATAGTTCTTTAAATGTAGTGATTTGTGAATATTGAATCGGTTGAGTGATTTTCATTTCTTTGTTAATTGTCCTTATACCCACATTTGTCGTAAATAAACCCGAAGTGAAATCGGTCAATATGGCCGAATTAATTTATGCTTGTTATGACTTACAAATAATCAAACAAAAGAAATTAATAAAAATGTGTTTTTTATAGAAAAGCGCTTTTTACTATTCTATTGAAACCTACATTAAATTTCAAGACATTCCGATGTAAGCCTGTTCGGCTATTTGCAACAACTCAAGCTCCATTTAGTTCCAACGATAGTGGCATCCCCCTCGCCGTCTGCGAACAATGTTTGTGCAAATATTTGATGCACCATTTGCCAAACTTATAGTGTGATGTCAGTAATACAACGGATATTATATTATCGTTAAAACTACTGTGCAATAATCCGCTACCATCATGTATAATCTCTAAATATTATAAAACAAAGTCCCCCATCGCGTCTCTCTGTCTGTTCGTGATAAATGAAAAAACTACTGGAATGAATTTCACACAGTTTTCAACAACAAGTAAAGTGATTCCCGAGGAAGGTTTTGGT
Source organism: Phocides pigmalion okeechobee (assembly GCA_018251015.1). NCBI lineage: Eukaryota > Metazoa > Arthropoda > Insecta > Lepidoptera > Hesperiidae > Phocides > Phocides pigmalion. The sequence goes on from DWON01007189.1 coordinate 9,984, forward strand.
GCATAATAATTTAAGTTTTTTTGTAAATTGGGTGAGAAATTAAATATTTAAATTCAATATTATGAATAATATATGTCGTCGTTGGAAATAGATGTTTCTAATTGTTTGTTTGTTTTTGCAACTAAGTAATAACCGGATGCAAGTATGAAATAAACATAATGTAAGTAAATATAAATTCTATTACCCGAGCGAAGCTGGGTTCGGTCCCTAGTGGTATATATTTCAATGCACGCACAATGAAGATAGGAAAAAATGAAGAAAGTAAATATATACCGCCATACATACTACGACCAACACGTGTTTCGCCCCAAAACGGAGCATCATCAGGGTAAGTTGACTCTATCTGAGCTGAAACGTTGATGCGTTGCTGCCCCTGAGGTCTAAGATTGTCGCCTCGCTTAAAAATGTGGCCGGCAACTGTTCCTCTTCAACAGAAACACAGGCAATGCGTTACGGCGGATTATGAGAGCGGCAGTGGTACCTACCCTAGTCGAACTATAGTTCTCCTTACCTTTAGTTTACCTTTAAAGTAATTAAATCCGATCTGTAAATTAAATAAAATTTCTGGGAATAACCTTTTCAGACATTTATAAAGTAAGTTTCTTTTAAATTGGACAGCTTAAAGCTAACGTTGAGTTTTCAAACACCCAAATTGGAGGGCGGTGTGCCTCACGGCTATAAATAATTGTGACCGTCAAATGAGGACTGGGACTTAATTAAAGTCCGTTTCAAAGGCAATTGTTGGTACCGACGTAATGTACCTAAACATCCATTTGGGACATCGGGTTTGTACCGGAGTCAAATCATAAAGAATAAGCCGTCGCGGGACGCCTGACATATGTGAAGAATCAAATTTATTTTGTATAGAAAATTGCTTAAAAAATGGAATTATGACGAAAAAATAAACAAATATTTTTAAATCGTTAAAAATAAAAAAGGAAAGAAAAAGATGAAAAAAGAATATTAAAATATTGATAAAAAGATATAGATAGATAATCGAAAACAAAATATTGTAATATTGTCAAAGAAATCAATTATTAATAATTTATAAAATATGTATTTAGTTAACACAAATAATATCATGAATATTAAGGTGTTTTGTTTTCAATCAGTAAGGTCTGTAATATAGATAAATAAATACGTTATGGCGATACGTAGCGTGGTAACGCGTTGCCACCCGCTTTAGCTGTAGTATCGTAGGCTTCAAGCAATAGGTATATTTTTTTTCAATTTTTTTTATGTCAGTAGAGTAGCAAAGAAGCATGCAAACCACCTGATAAGTAGTCGCAGCCCATAGAAATCTACGTACAACCACAAACATGACCGAAATCCTATCTGAGCTCGAACATAGATGCGATGCTACTCCAGAGGATTAAAATGGTCGCCTCGCTTTAAGGTGTAGCCGGCAACCGCATCTCTCCAACTGAAACAAAAGTAATGCTTTACGGCGGATTATGAGGGCGACAGTGGTACCTCCCCGGTCGGACTATAGTTCTCCAACCTTAAAAACTCGCTGCAACAGGCCGACGAAAGTTACTGTCGGGCTCCAATAGTCTAAATACCTGACGGTGGTTCCACTACTCCACCATGGGGTGAACACGCGGGAACTCTTTCGCATACTTCCGCAACCCCACCAGTGGCATCTGGCTAATACAGATGGAAATACATATATGAAAGATAGTTTAAGGGACACCAAAATTAAATAACTTAGTTAACCTAATGAGCCATAAACTTCATTACCAATTTTTTAAAAAGTATTTACATATTACTACGACATGAGAGATTGGTGTAGCCAATTGTAGAATAAAAGAATAACAACACTTTAGTAAGTAATTTACTTTTATTGCGATATAAGCTATAAGTAAAAAAAAAAAACATTTTTATGAATACGCCCCTTTGGTTCGAATCCCGTAATATGTTAATAAGTTTTACTTCCGGTAAATACATTTTTCGTAAGTATCTTTTACAAAGGCGAGTAAGTAACTGTTTAGGAGGTGGAGGAAGCTCGCAAATACTCAAAACGTGGTTATTTTCGCATTATAATTTATTCTAATGTTATTACAAAAACAGAAAAAAATGACGCATTTGCGATTGTACAGAGCGGAATGAATAAAAAAAACAAAAGACAGACGAACAAATAGAACGCGTGTTGCGCGGTATCGTTCCGAGCATAGACAGTAACATAATATATATTTGATTTATTGTCATTTTAATGTATATCTTTATTGGCCAAATATATTTTATTACGCTGATTGAGTTAAGTCGTCTTAAACTTTAAAGCCAAGGTAAAAGCGGTTACATGCCCAAAATCAAAAGAACAATGGTTCTTAATTAAAAATACCTTTGAAAGGGTTTCGATTGTTTGTCCCTAAGCGGCCAATTGGGACCGGCTTTGGACCTTTAATTAAAAATTGAGATTTTCTGCAGAATCCGTTGGGGTCGGGGTTGCCAGATGATAATTTGATAAATGAGGACTAAAAAACTTTTTTTGGACTTTTTTTATATATTCATTATCAATATTTTACTGCCTCACTATTAGGTAAATATCTCTCTCATTCTCAGACTGTAAAGGGATAAATCTTAGCCAGAAAAGTAACTTAGTAAGTAGGGTAAATGTTATTTAGTACACTTTACACACCAAACAGAATTTTATGGAGAACGCCCAGGTGTCCTCCCAAAATCTAATAATAACGATAATTTCTAATACGCACATAATTTTCAAAAATCTTAAGAGCTTGCTGTCGGTTTGAAACCTGTACTCACGGTGGGAAGCAGCTGGAATCTTAACCACTAAGCTTACACTGATTGTTTTTTTGTAAATAACGTAATCGAAATTTAAAAATTAAGATGCTTTTAGAAATAAAGCGCATACATAACTTCGGTTAGAAAGTTAGAAAATCTTGAAATCTCAAAAATTTAAGCCCACGAACCAAGTTATAGGCAGCAGTCAGTAGATACATATATGTAATGAATGACTTATAGTATTTCACATGAGTTTCAAGTAATGATAAAATATCGACAATTAAAAATTGTTAACCGTGAGTGAAAATTAAAAAATACATAATTACATAGTAGAAACGAGAAAAAACATAAAATTTGAATAATATGTTACAGTCGTGGGGTTTTGCACAATGAAACGCCGAGATAATTTTTACACACACTTAGTATATTTAACGGACA
>DWON01007190.1:0-13161 GCA_018251015.1 Phocides pigmalion okeechobee
GTTGCTTTACGGCGGGTTATGAGGCTAGCGGTGACATCTATCTATCTATTTACAAAAATACATTTAAATTACAAATATGAAGAATATAATGGTGAAAAAAAACATGCCTAGCAATAATGTATAGATGTTTAACAAACTTATAAAATGCAATCGCATCTTATGTTTTATCTGTGAAGTGACGTACAATGTTGGCGAAACAGCGCCACTTGACTAGAGCGCGTGACGACGATAATGGGAACTAAGCACTCTCGAATTCATTACGTGCCTTATCCAATATCGAAATATTGATTTGGGAAATATTGCTCACTCGGCATTATTCATGTAAATTAACCATATAAGGCGCCTTTGTACAGTTTTCTTTAGAATGAACGGTTGATCGTCTCTTCCTGATTATAAGAAACAAAAATTGCATCTGAGAATCCGATTTCATATTTTACTTCGCTCCTGTTTTTTTTTAGATGGTTGTTTAATATTATAGCAGGTAAAATATTGAAAGCTTGGAAACAGTTTTTTTATGCTGGGAAGGTTAAAAAAGAAATATATATGTATTTTTAAATAAACTACTGAGTCATATATGACTATAGCATCACCTGTAAATCACCGGTAAAATTCATCAAAATTGATCAAACTATTTAAGAGGGAAATAATTATTTAATTATTATTGATGTATTTCCAAAGAAGATAAAATTGTATATATTTCCAAAGAAGAATGTAAGTAAAAATCTATAAGTACAGTTTAGTAGATACGACTCAACGGTCTGTAGGTATTAGTCGCGCTTCTGTAAACATTTCGTTGCAATAGCAGACGCCGCTTCGAAATAAAAATAAGGAAACATAAAATTGGTTTACGTACGCCATTTGAAGTGTTTGCTTCAGTTAGTCAGCACTAATCACATATCATTCCTTGTCAAGTAATTTACTTCACCCTCATTTTCGTAAATCAACGAAAAATGTTCAACGACTTCGGCCGCCTCATTAACTTATTAATTAGGACAACATTTCTAAACAAAAAGCAGATGCACGGTCAGTTCACGCGTTCACAAACGCACAGATGTAAACGTTAACAAAATTTATTTTTAATTAATAAAATTTAATAAAAAGAAATTAATGGAATGAGCGCATCGCGTGGTGCCCAGAATGTCATTCTGCGTCTTATCGGTTACCCCATCGGTAGCTAACGTGGGCTTACGTTTGGTATACCCACCTCGGATTTAAGCTCTTATGTCTTTAGCAATAAAGTGACTTTTAATTACCGTTTAATGCTAATAACTGTCGTTTATCGTCGTCTGTCCCGCAATTGAGAATATAAACTCTATCAATTAGAAAGTGTTTTGATTAAACAAGTTCAATGCAACATTTACCAAAAAAGCATGGAAGTTGATATAGACGATCGTAATAATACAGAAAATAAATTTCCTCAATTAAAAAAATGCAGATTAATTTATTTAGTATAAGTTCAATGTATTAATATCAACATTTTACAGACAAGAAAATGGTCCAAATATCCAAACTTATTAAGAGTGATTAAAAATTATCAATGTATTTTTTTACAAAGTATAACAAAATCTAGTGTCCAAATTCTGGTATCAAAAATACTCAGTTACATCGTTTAGTGATTGCTTCGCTGTTAGATTGCTGTAAGATATCACATATTACTGTAGGTATCTAACATTTATATGAAAGCCAAAATTTGTTGTTAGAAAATATGTTTCTCTACAGTAATCATCATAATTGATTTTATATTTACTATTTAGTAGTAGTATCTCTCTTCATCTTTTACTTGCAGCAGAACCGGCAATATGTCGTTGTATTACACAATTTCCACTCCTAGACACCATATGTACCACTTATTTTGCAAAATTTTACATTACCATCTTGGAATTGTTGTCTTACAAAATCTTAGTTCATATGCCTGTATATGTGTACAAAAATCTATTTTTGGATTACAAATTTCGTTTTAAAGTAACTACAAGTACAAAGTATACTTATCTAGTATATGACGAGAGATTGATGAATCGGCTTTATCGCATGCGGAAGCGGTTACTGAACAATTCCCGCCGTCATATTTCTGAAAATCGGGTAATCCCTCTTCTGCGGTTTACCCGATTTCAATGCTTGATCAGTGTAAAATACCAAGTATTTGTATTCCATTTATTTAAATATCATTAAACGACCCTATTAAGACTAAGTAGTTTTAATGTTTATATTATATCCATACAAATAAAGAAGAGTTTTCATATGCGTGTTGCCGCTGTCGTTGTTCCATTTATTCTAATAAAAATAAAATTGTATATTACTCGTTACACAATCTTTTAACTTTTTTATATATTTTTTTCAAATCTATTAATTATTTCGAGATGACCAAATGATTGATATCTCGCAAATAATTATTTTGAATTTATAATATACATAGTTATTTTCAAATCACTAGTTATTAAAATTTAATTTATTTGCACTATTACTAAATACTATATTACGTGCAAGGCCCTTTGAGACAATATTAAACTACCATGGGCTCTCGAAAGTCGTCACAAATTAGAAATTAATCACAAGTGATTAAGCTCTAATTACATTTAATCGAGTCGTTTTCTGTTGATTGATTTTCGATTTGTTTTATTCCGCTCACGTTACTTTTTGCCGCCCCGCGACAGGTGAAGCACAGGTACTCTGGTTAACGGATAAACGATCAACTTTTTGTTTTGAGGTCAGACGTGCTTATACGATTGATGTTTATTGTTATAATTTAGTTTTTTGTTCAAAGGTTGTTAGTCAGAGGTTGTCTTTAGCCGCTTCATTAATATTAGAGTTTTAATTGATTTTGGCGAAAGATACTATATTGGACCGCCGTTTGGTCACCACTACTATTTGTTTTATTGTATTTTCTATTATTGTGTAGGTATTCTTTGTGATGTACAATAAAGAATATTTGATTGATTAATTGATACTTCGGCTAAAACAAAAGATTATTATATCAGGCAATATGTTAAATGATGTCCTTTTTTATCACAGAAAATATGAAATTCCTTTAAATAAATATTATAAAAAAAGAAACACTATGTGGTCCGATTGTATCGTCACGCCTATTTTTGATTTAGAACGGCAATTTTCTAAAGGACGGTAATTATAGTCGCTTACACAAATCGTTACAACTGTTTTCTCTACTCTGATGTAAGAATGCATCTGTAGTGAACCTTAAGCAAAAAATCTGTTATGTTTGAGATTTATTACCCATGTCGATGTAATGATAGTTACCATAATGTGTGTTGTATCGTTGTTTGCTACTTCTATGCTATAAAATAAGGATAGTAAAATATTTTAACAAAAAAAATAGCTGGCTGGCTATGAAAACTTAACTAGTAAAAAGATATTGAAGTATAATGGTGAGTTATGAAAAGTACCATTCAAAATGCAAATTCTCAAATCCTGCTATGTAGAATAACCTTTGCAATACAAGATGATCATTTTTTTATGTTTTCATAAATATTTATTTATTTTAATGTGACATATGAGTATCTAATCTTTTGATAAAGAAAAAGAAAAACGAGTTAAGAAAACATCCGCTGCTTAATGACTACTCGAGTTTATTTCTTGATCTTTCATATAATTGTATTGATTAATTCTTTCTTGCGTCTACGATTCTGCCATAAGTATTTATTTATCATTTATTGAAAATGCTGATAAAGAAATACGGGTAATAATCGTTGGTATTGCGCTACTCGTATCACAGAATTTTAACGAGAACTGATGATTACAAGTGAACAATCGTATGAATTTAATTTGATGTGTATTTCTAGATGTTTTGAATTACGTTCAATTAATTCTGTGGGTTTTGCTTAAATAATTTACGGTTGAACGTCGCACGCCTATATAAATATCGATGAAAATAAAATGCCGCTACTTTATTTTAAATCGTATTTTATCGACCGTTTTTTATGCTATTCGATTCCTTTTACAGTTTTATGTTCTTGTTTCCTTTAGACGATCTTACAGTAATTACTCATGTGTATTTTTCAACATGATTTCTTCATTATTGCGCTCTTTAATGTGATTTGTATATTAATATAGGCATTTGTATAAAAATCTTAACGCTGCAATACGAATAATTATATTGACTTTTTCTATGAATAATTTAAGGTAATTTTTTCTATAACTATTTTTAAAAATTTATGAATTAAGTTTCTCGAATGAGGTTTCGACCGAGGAAGTGCCAAGACCGCCTACATAATCCGCCTTAAAGCAGTTCTTATGCTGCAGTTGGAGAGATGCAAAGCTTTAATTAAAAGCGAGACGACATGTCAGTCGTCAAAAGTAACTACGAATCTAAGCACGACGTCAGAGAGGACTTTAGTCTTGTTTGACGTAGATGCATATGTTCTGGGGAGACCACTTAATTACTCTCTTATATATTATATCGTATATTAAATTCATATTGTTAGAATAAAAGGTCAACAAGCGATCAATTCTTACAAAGTCATAATTGGAAACATACAGAAAACGAGATTCTAATCGTCGTTTAGTCCACGGTAATAAACGAAAACTTTGATTACATTTAAGGTATCGAGTCTATTTACCTTTGAAACAGTTTGAAGTGAACAAAGCATACCGTTCCACACTACACACTTTATTTTTGGATGTTTATCGAGGTGTCACTGTACCTACAGCCTTATTTATTAGCCAGCGTAAGCTTCTAACAACTTCATTGAACGGATGTCATCAGATCGTGCCCGGAGATAACCGACATTCCGGTGGAGCGGTAAAATTACAACTCCCGATATCACAGTGGCTTAAGGAGCCGACGATGTCTCTATGTATCTGATACTATAGGAAAATAAATATTGATGTAGCTTTGAAATAAGAAAAAAGCTGCCAAAATCGTGTTAGACTACGCGTGGTAAAGGGTTCCGTATTGAAAGTAAAGTAACAGAAACTTTAAACAATATTTAAACCAAGCAACAACTTCAAAATAATTTTATTTACTTGAAATCCTTAATGCACTTTGTTTATTTTCGTCGAAATTGTTTTTCACACTCCATTTTCACTTTGTTTAAGAATTTACACTTAGTTCAAAGAATTTATAAGACAAAATTTTGTTGACTTAAACAGAAAAATCTCAAAGCATAGACATCAATAAGAAATTAATTTAAAAACCGTCAGACTATTTTAGATATGTACGAGAGAGAAAAGTCTTCAGAAAAGAAAGCCAGCTTTTCTTTTGTCCATTTTCACGCGCTTATTACTAATAGCGAATACGAATGGCGTGCGAACAGATGGTCAAACGGACGATGACAAAATTATGAGTTTCTTTTGATACCCTAAAATACCCAAATTCACTCATAATAATAAACTGTAACCAAAGATGCAGTTTTATAATAATATAAATACGTCATCATAATATGAACAGTACAGTGAATTAATACCTTTATAGAAATACAGATAACTCAAATGCGACGGTATGTTCTCCTACTCGGTCCGAAATTATAAATGAATTCTGACAAGGACATCTGTTTAAATAAAATTACTGAAATCGACTGTCGTGCGCAAGTTACGTTTTTTTTGAGTTTTACTTTTTAAACATTTAGCCTTTATATAAAAATTATAAAAAAATACAATATCTGCTTTTAATATAAATTTATTAAAACGTTATTACACTTTTGACTATGACTTCTAAAGCATTATGTTTAGGGATGATACGAGATTTTTTATTACGATTTATAGTACTTATGCGTAAAGCGATGTGTTTTCTTGCTGTGGAAAAGGAATAAGCCGTCTTGTGTAAATATTACAAGCAAGGCAGATGAAATCATGTGTATCAATTGGTATTCAATATAAATTTTACTTGTGTACACTCTCGTAATTTACGCCATTTTTCGCTCACTTCTTTCAGTTTAAATGTTGCTATAAAGTTTCTTACAGGCGCCGTAGTTTCGCAGTGAAAAAAGTTTACGTTTAGATTAACTTAGTTATTTAATAATTGTATATATAGTATTATGATTAAAATATTAATGAATATCTTGGGACAACTCTTGAACCTGCAAAGGCGCGCCACGCGCATACAAGAACATACAGACATAATGGCATAAAAAGTCGGTCGTATATTTAATAGATGTTTTACATAAAACATATAAAAGAACTAATTAATCTACAAGGCGCTGTATATGCGAGATTGGTCTGGTATTTCGATCAGGAAATACAACCGCCGCCGTCATAATCCTTATAATCCGCGAAGTTACGATCGTGATTTAGTGGGAGAAGTGCGGTTCCCTGCTACATTTAGAAGCAAAGCAACTGTCTTACTCCTCAAGAGTAGCAACGCAATTACTGACAACCCCAAATAAAGGACTTTAGTCCGGTTTGATGCTGTATATGGATAATAAATAAAAAAATACGAGTGTTTAACGAAACCTTTAAAATTGACGGCGGAAGGTTAAGTTAGATTTTCATATACCACGGAAACGAAAGACGCGAGTTGATTCTGAACTTATAAATATGAGACAAATTAATTTTAACTTACGAGATTAAAGTCACTCTCGTATTAAGTAGCATATTTGAGAGCACTTCTAGTTTAAAAAGCATAAGCTGACTGAAAACATTAAGTACCCTCACAGGGTTTTGAGCTTAGCAAAAGTAAGTTATAAATGTACCTAATGGGCATTAGGAAAGTTTACGTTACCTTATATTCATATTAAATTAGATGAGCATTAAATGAAAATGAATATCGTGAATTTCGAACTTTGTGTAGAAGATTTAAATTTGATAAAACTTAGTATAGGTAGCCATTTATTAAAATATTAAAAGCCCGTTGGCTGAAATTTTGATTTGCAGAGTTGGTGGTGTATGTTTGGATTACCAGAACGCACGTCTTATTTTTATATTTTCAAGTTATAACCTTTAATTATCATTTGTTTTCATGATGAGGAAAATTTCGTGAATAAACATGCATACCTAAGAGACCTTTAGACATAGTTCTCAAAAGGTTTATGAACCCTACTAATCCATAGTTGGCTTTTCTAGCATAAAAACCATTCCTTTTTCAAAGGAAACTTTTAGTTTCTGAGATTTAAAAGTATCAACCAAGGATATCCCGACTATTATATAAAAGGTAAACATTGTTAGTTTGTGTTTTTCTTCGTTTGTTTAGCAGTAATAGTACTGACTTATATCTCAAATGGTGTATCCAAAGTGGCTTTATTCTTGCCCTTGTTATACGTTACGTATTATCACGCTGTTTTCTACAACTCAGAAAGGAATAATTATAGTTAAGGTAACCGTCTTTTGAGTAGGCAATATTTTTCAATGTATATATAGCTATACAGTTTATAGCAGGCGTTTAAGCGCATATTTGACGGATTGAGACCCAGGGTAATATTAACTAAATATACAATACAACTATACAAATATTTTTGTGTCTTTGTCATTATTGTACATTATTGAACTATCCTACCTACGTCAACTTTTAACTATGCTCTGTACTTTACTAAAGTGTATACGAACGAGTTAGTTCCTCTATACTTTAAGTAGTTACAAGCCCCGCACATAACAACGATTTGTAAGTTTTCGATATCATTATCGGAAGTATGTCGTTATTTTTATCGATTCCTAGTTAATCTAACGAGATTTTTAGATCTAGGATACTTAATAAGGCAACTTTACACTTCAATTCCCTTGGGGGGTATTTGGTAGCAATATTAATGGTATCGGGCTTGTTGATGGATTTATCAGTACCATATCTCGGAGTATTTTGTCGAGCCTATTTCTCATTTCAGATGAAAAGGATTAGGATAAATTCACCGTGTTAGTCAATTGCGAGTCTATGGACCTTACAAACCTTCTAGAACTTTATGGGGAACTCAAGCAGGAAGACTTGCTGGCGAAATTTTCAGTCACTGCTAAACACAGCGATAATCATATTTAATATGCACATAACTTTAAAATCATAGATAAGAGCCAGGGATTCTAAACCTGGACTCTTTCTATGAAACGTTTCATTTTATCATTAAATTAGCAGTTTCCGTTATTGTTACCAAGCATTTTTTTATTCAGCGTCCATTTCTGAAAATGATTAACAAATTTCGGGGCTCAATTCTTGTATTAATCGGCTTTTGGGTCTTACAACAAGAGCCCTTCTCCTTATTTCAAGATTGCCTCTGGCATCTCCTTGTAACATAATGATATTAGTATGTAAATAAAATTATTGGTTCATTCCTTCACTTATAGAATTTATTGAAGCTTAAAGGTTAAAAACCTTAGTTGAATATTGACATAATAACTCAAAGAATTGTCCTCGGACGCTGACCGTCTGGAGTCTAGCTGTTTCCGATTGATGTCATTTATAATGTCGCGACATTTGCAATGTATTGCTTTGTTATTCGTATTTGGAGTCCTGAATTATGCATGTATTTATTTCCAATTTGAAATTCATTTGTTAACTATTTTTTTTAATTAATTAAGTAATGGGATTGTCCTATCTTTTAGTCAGATATTTGTCTGATATCATCATGTTGTGTAATAACCATTTGTATAGAAAAACTTCTGAATATTTATGTTTACACGCTAAAAAATTCACCATTAAAGTCTTCAGTATTATTGAATTTTTTATCATATTTAATCGTTCTTGACACAGTAAAGCGAAGAATTACTGTTCCTTAATTTATAGCGACTACCAAAATTCCAACCACAACCCCAAAATGCTTTATCACCTGCAGAGTAATGAAATTAAGAGCGTGATGATAAATTGATATCATAAGCCTTACATAAAATGTTACTTATGTTCACATTTTAAATTGCCTTGACTTGTTTGATTACAACAAATATACTTTGTATGTGATACGTTACCGACCTGACAGCTTTCGATTCACATCAATATCGTTTTACAAGGTCTACCAAAATTTTATTAACGGTTTACCTCGTCTTCAAATAGGAGCTTTAGCGTTTTTATTCGGGTGCTACTTTTCTTGTTAAGATAAGGAGATACTTAAGTATTTGATTTATATTTTTGTACAAACATGTAACGTAAACTTAATCCTGATGATTCTATACGTTAGTTTTGTTTTAATATATCCATAATTTATTCATATTTTATTATCTATTTTTTAATATGGTTTGTATAAATTATTTTAATTAGTAGAACTTCTAAGAAGCAGATCTTCTAATGTGAAAACTGAATAGTTCAAAAAAAAGTTAAATTGTGGGCAAATTTTGTAGTCTCTTTACTTTACGTACTTAATGTAGCAGCAATATCGTAGACTACAGACGAATTTTAGTCGATTACAAAATTTAGATGAAGTACATATCGCGATTCAATATTTAATAATAAGTCAAATTATTCATCTGCATATCTCGATACAAATAATCACGCCGTATTTTCCTCACGTGAATAGTCCTTGGCATAGCGGTTTATTGTTTCTCTGCTCTCCTGTTAACCGCTGTATCTTATGCCGAATACCCGCCATATACGGCGCCTATCAGTGCAATAAAACACGTATTCCCGCATAGCTCCTTTATTTTTTTTATAACCAATCGTTAATATCGAAGTCTTTACGACCGCAATGCTTTATAGCTGAGTTTTTGAGAAAAAAGTTAACCGTTTCACGTGAAGTCGGTAACATGTTAATTTTGTCAATAAACCGACGTCAAATCAAGGTGGAATCTAACAGACGGTGCTTAGCTTGAAGGAAAGGCGCAGCCACAAAAGTAATGTTTTCTTCTTCTATAATTATAGTTTATTCTTGGAATCTTAGAATGCTATACTGTTAAACATCAAAGAGACCTAGTTCAAGTTATAATAATATTCTTCGACTCAAAATAAGCAATTACATTAATTGGCCATTACTATCTATGAATTCCAGTATACAACTCCAGATTACATACCCACAACTCGACGGTTTCATATATTACTTTATAAATTTATAATTAAATTATTCGTTTACGAGATTAAACCCACAATCGTCGGCTTTAGTACCGCAAATAGATTTATACGATTTAATTGTGACAGTATTACCTACTGGCTGCGTGTATTCTCTGCCTAACATTCTGTTAATTGTACCTACATTTCCGGGAATTTCCTCTTAGATTTCGTAGAAATTTGCTTCACTCAACTTCAACGAAACTCCCTTATTTTATTACTAAGATGATAAACTTATCATAGAAATATAAATGAACTTTCGTGTATACTTTCAAGTTAAACTATCTGAAACTTATGTAACTGATGAAGTAGCAGAAATAGTATATCGGTAAAAAAAAATGTAAGATAGAATATCTTACGTGGTATTACATATTTTTTTTTAATTGGGAAAGAGTAAGAAACGGGCATGCAGGCCACCTGATGTTAAGTGGTCACTGCAGCCCATCCACAACCACGTCCAATCTCAAATAGAACCGAAGTTCTATTTAAGGATGGACGCAGATGCGTTCCTACTCTTGAGGACTAAGATGGTCGCCTCCAATAATGTGTATCCGGCAAACCACACTTCCCCAATCGAAACACAATACATGAAGAACATGTTGCTTTACGGTGGGTTATGAGGGTGACGGTGGTACCGCCACGGGTGAGCTTTAATGGCTCTACCACCTATAAACATTTATATATCTTCCTATTTGGCCATGGTAAAATTGTATGTCATTGCAATATTAAAACAGGTAATGTTAATTATAATATCAAACATTGTGTGGTAAATACGTGAGATAATACGTTATTGTCAGTTTCAATTCCATAGTTGCTTTTAAATCATCCCACCTAACTGGAACTATTAGTAGACATCCATTATACAATTATTTTACTAATTAAATTTCAATGCACCGCCGAGTACGTTACTAGCCACGCGAGTGTGTTTGGGGTGAGAAATTAATAAATTAAAACCACCGTTTTTTATCACTCCCAACTACCCATTAGTGCTATCGCAAGATCAAAAAATATGTCCAATTATCGGTACATCTATCATTTCGTGTTATTTGTTTTGACAGCCATATAAGTGCCCGGAGATGATGCTTCGCAATCATTGTATGTAGATTTCGTTTTTTCGATGCTACCGTTAAGTTTTTTTGATGATAATAAAGTCCAGGGACTGGACGATTTAGCGGTAAGTTTACTAGATACGGTTATTTCTCTTGCAACGACTATAGAATTCCTGAGTGAAATATGTGTGCATGAGAAATTTTCATCTTTTCCATGCAGTGTAACTCTTCCATTTTGCAAGATGTTCCATCCTAGTCCTCAGAAATAGACTCGTATCTAACAGGATTATGCTCCTTTGATACAATACATGAAGAAAGTGATCTTTGGTTTGTCACGTGTAAATATGAATTAAACTTTATTTATATATCTATTGGCACAGCATATATGAACAGCTATTCATAAGGCTTATAAGTATTATGTTATTAAAAAAAAATTGGGTACTTAATCTACATGAAGGTGACAAGCTAATATTTATCCTTCCGTCCACAGTTGCTCTGTAATTAGCACAACACGTATTCGACAATGATAATAGTGATGAGTACTCCAATCTTACAAATCCTTCTCATTACTCTGCAGACTTCTGGTTTACAGATATTCTTGTCATTAAAGATCTAAAAAACTTTGTGTTTGGTTTCTTAAATACGTTAGGCATGTCCAATGTTCCGTTGAACATTTCGAGATTTCTCGCAAGAACACCTCCACTTAGATTCAAGCAATTTGCTGTGAATGCGACCACAACCGGATCTGCAATCAGTTGCATCATCAGTTTCCTGTCACCAACAAAGGTGAATGAAAAAACTGAAGGATGTGGCTTCGTCGCGACACGCTGGGTTTGTTTAAGATTTATTCTTGGATAAACCACTGTTTCCGTATTTATTAACCCATGCTTTACAGCCAATAAAAGTAGTTTAAGATATTTAGAAAATCTTCGCAGGTGCTTTCTTTCCTAATTGTTATCTCCACTGACATATTTTTTCAAATATTAAATCTATATAAAATTAAAGTTACAGTTATCGCTTGAGTAAGGTTGAACTCCGTGCATTTAACATTATTTTGAAGAAATGTTTTTATCGAGTTTGAAGATCAGAAGAAAAAAATCTTTAGTTTTCTGAACTGACTGTTTTTTGAGTATCTTGCAAACAGTAATTTGGTGTGCTTGAAGTTTAAATAATGGTGTAATAATTAGTTTATTGAAATATAATGTTTCTGTAAGTGAGTTACCGTACTCACTTAACTAGAGACGAAGGGTAGGATCAGAAACATAATTTGCGAAGTAACTTACGTAAACATTAGTATTTAGCTTTATAATTAAAAATAAATTAATACTTCTTTCAGGATTTATAATCCTGCACAAGGGTATCTGTTTTTTTATATAATATTCGTCTGACACATAAAAAACGTTAATCGTAAGTCTCCGTTATATAATAAAATGAAAAAAAAAAAAATAGGAAAAATCTATGACACATTCTATGTTTTATAGTATTTTGGTATCTTTTGATTAGCTTCAGAACAGGTACAATATAAAAAATGTATGGTCTACCATGCTCCTTTGTGCAGTGAATAGAGGTAACCTTTTAACTAACCTAACCTAATAAATAAAGCTTAGAAACACTAAACAACCCTCCGAGCTAATATTATGCTGGCAAAATGTTCATTTATTTGGCTGCGAAATATTGAAACATGAAAATTAGATTCAATTGAAGCGATGAAAATTAATTAAACTTAATTTCAATAATAAAGCAAATTGAGATAGGAATTTGCGAGCCCTGTTTATTGTATCATTACGCATATAATAAATTAGGAGACTCTAGTTCATGATATGCATTCAATTCAATTCAAGTACTCGAGAGTAGGAACGCATCCGCGTCCGCAATTAAGCATTATTTAATTTTTGTTATTTTATTATGTTATGTAGTTCTTTAAGTATTAAAAACCATGTTATCAGCAACTAGCATAATAACAAGGTTTCCTTTGTTCTAGAAATCCTTCATCGTGGTGATCTGTCCTCATCTATGGAGTCTCTTGGCTACGACTCTTCGGTAACATCGCCAGGAAGTGTGTCAGGGCATACTCAGCGCACGAAACGCATGCGCACCAGCTTCAAACACCATCAGTTACGAACCATGAAGTCGTACTTTGCGATCAACCAGAACCCAGACGCTAAAGACCTAAAGCAACTTGCTCAGAAGACTGGACTCTCCAAACGAGTT
>DWON01007191.1:0-13160 GCA_018251015.1 Phocides pigmalion okeechobee
ACATGAGCAACGATGAGGTTCACAAATCTTGGCACCAAGCCGAAGACATATGGAAATTCTCAAAGTTGAGTGATCAAACAATACATCACGTTGTTACTATCAAATCGAAGGATACAATTTGTATGAAATTATAGAATATTATTGTGAAAAGTATCTTTTTCGACCTACTTTCAATGGTTCTTTTTATTTTGACAGCGTGATTTGGGGATGTACAAGTATTTTACCAACCCTAATTGCTCATCTGATAGTACGTCAGTAGATTTATAAAGTTATTATCATTTAAAAATTCTTTAATAATACAAGTTTCTATTTTTATTTACCATAGTGTACCTACACTTGTAAAATAAAGCCAGCTGTTCTTTTTCTATAAACAATATTGTCAATGGAGGGAATATCTCTGTTATAAAAAAAAACATGTTCTGTAGCACTTTTGTTTTGATGTAATGTTAATATTAATATAATAAATATTGTCATAATTTCATACGGCACGTTAAAACGATATTTTTAATAATATAGAGATAATAAGACATATATACGAGAGTATCGAATGGCCAAAATGTCGATATATTATTTTGAAGTGGACATCCCTAGTATTGAATCATTTATAATTTATATTTGCATTGTTTTGAGTATCTACTTTGCATAGGATTATTTCCCAATTATGAAGAATTGATTGACGCATTCGATTAACTTTAACGAACCGAGTTTTTTAGTATTTTCATATAATTCTATCAGTAATCTGTCTGTTGAGTTGAAATAACAAGAAAACAAAACAACACTGCGCTCAATCGATACAACGGACACAACAATCAAATCAAGCCAAAGACGCATAACCTGTTATTTGAATTGTATTGAGTACAAATAAAAGCAGTTATAAATATAACAAAAGGTTAGTTTTCCACAAATTATGATACTTTTCCTATATATAATAAGATTGTCTCGTCCAACTGCAATTAATTAATTTTGTAAGTAAACGTGACGATATGGTTTTTGTTGCTTGTATAAAAATATTCTCATTGTTACTTCAAAGTTTTCTATATAAGTTTCTAAATGCAACTATTGTAGAATTTAGAGTACTTTAAGGGTGGTTGAAAAACAATGCCGCGATCGTGTTCGCGTGGGAATTGCAAGAGTCCATTTTTGCCGACGCCATTTGTCCAAATTCGGTTTTATTGTACGTGTTTTTTTATTACTGTCATAAATGTATGATTTCGGTATTTTAGATAAAATGGAACTAATAGATGTTATGAATAAATTAACTATTAAACATTCAGAACAAGGCAGTGAACAAAAGTTTTTCAAATCTGTAGCTGCAGATATTGATGATGTTCAAACTGAAATTGTTCTCGTTGAGTTTTCTGATAAAACATTACTGCTTGCATCCCAGTATCAAAGAATTGGAAGTTTGCTTACGATTCAGAAGGACGAAGTTCATAGTCCGCTCGGCACAAACAATATTTATACAACAAAAGTAATTTTTGGTCAAACAGGAGAGGATCAGCAAGTAGCTGCCAGATATTTGGCCGAAGCTATTCAGATAACCAAACCACTTTGCATTTTTCTAAGTCTCAAATCATATGACATAGAGACTGTGAAGGCTTGTAAGGACATAATTCTGGAATTAAAAAGTGAGGCCAATAATTAAAAAGTATGTCTATGATTGCTGTAAAAAGGTTTAAAATCACAAACAAGTATTATGGACAAGTTGTTCTGGGACCTCCTGGTGCTGGAAAGACTACATATTGCAATGAAATGTCCAAATTGCTCAAAAAACTTGGAAGAAAAACTGTAGTTGTTAACTTAGATCCAGCTAATGATGAAATGGCCTATAAACCAGATATTGATATAAGATCATTAATACTTTTAGAGGAAGTGATGGATAACAACAATTTGGGTCCGAATGGAGCATTATTATATTGTATGGAGTTCCTGGAAAAAAACATAGATTGGCTTTTGGATCAAATACAAGGGGAACATTCAACTAATTTTATATTCGATTTACCAGGACAAGTGGAACTTTATAGTCATCATGATACTTTAAGTAAAATTTTTTCAAAATTATCCAATGATGGGAATGTCCAGTTATGTGTTGTGCATCTGGTCGACTCGCATCATTGTTCTGATGCTGGAAAGTTTATTGCAGCTCTGACATTATCTTTGAATGCTATGTTAAAGATAGGTCTGCCTCATATCAATTTGTTGACAAAAGTAGACCTATTGAAAAAACATGAAGATAAATTGCAGTTTGGCATTGATTTTTATACTGAAGTTCTATATTTAAATTATTTAGTAGACTGTTTAGATACTGATAACTTTACAACAAAATACAAGAAGCTTAACAGTGCATTAGTATCTGTTATAGAAAATTACAGCTTGGTAACATTTCAGTTGGTTAATATGTTCAAAGAAGAAAGTTTGATATCAGTAAAAAATTTAGTTGATAAGTCTAATGGTTATGTATTTAAGGCTGAAGAGGGCAGACACATAAATAGTATGTTAGCCTGTGCCATGGGGATTAGTGATAATAATCAAAATAATTTGGATATGTTTTAATAAATGTGTGGACAAGTACTGTTGTTTTTTATTTATCTAAGAGAGTGTATTATTCTTCCAAGTGGAGGAAATCCTTATGATTTCCATGAGTATTCCAGATAAGAAAAACCTTATAATCGACAAATTAAGAAGGGAAAAGAATATTTATTTCTGAAATTAACACTATTAGATAAAAGTCTGAAGTTTGAACACTAACTGTGGGAAACAATAGTTGTTTACTTTGCGTAACATGTATATGGTTTACACACAATTGCTATGTCGATAAATATCTATACAGCCTATGGGTGAACACATGTGCCATTTGTATATGCTTCAAGTCTGTGGTCGAAGTTAATTTGCGGATATTCGTAGATAATACATGGATGCTAAAAAAACAATAAGTTTCTAATTCGTCCATGGATCTCCAGTCTTAAAAAAACTTCTCCATTTTAGTGCCACTGCCCACAATGCTTACTCGATGTGAATGTGTGCACTTGTCTGTTTTAATAATTATGATTGATTTTATATTTTAGTATTGTCCTATTTTGGTACTGAAATTAGGATTGACAGGAATACAAGCAACTTACCATCTAAATTAACAGATAAATTAATTACTGTACAAAATGGTAATCTCCGGTAATTTTATTGTTTTGTTACTTCATTTCAGATGTCACAACAATTGCAAGATTTATATATGAAACTCACTGAAACTGAAATCAAAATTGATCAACTTTTACATGACAATAATAAAGCAATCAAAGTGCAACTTTTGCATCAATATAATGATATTAAAGATGCTACTCAGATTGTCATAAGTCACATTGCCCACATTCAGGGGACCACTGTTACTGAAATACATAAATGTTTGGAACTTAATGAATAAAATAAAACACTTTGTATTAATGGAACGTTTTATTTGAAGACAAATACAACTCTTTACAATTTAAATTCATCCAATTTTTTTGTGTTCATGAACTTTATAGTGATGAACATTTTCAAACATTGACATGTATTTATGTAGGTTTGTGTAGTTAAGTTATAAGTGTTTTCAAAAAAGCCACAGTTCCATGTTTGCTACTTCAATTACGAAAATGTAGGTAATACATGACAAGTATTTCTAATATATTTTAATATTATGTTGACAATATTAAGTGACAATTGTAAGCAAACAAGTTTATAAAATGGAGTAAAGGTATTATACTGTTTAATAATCTAAAACTATAGTGAATAATGGATTTAAGAGAAAAAATAAAATCTACTTCCTTCCCGGAATCACCGCTAAAGTTACATTTTAAAATATGTGACAAAGTATGTATTAAGCAGAACAAGTAAGGTAGATAACCCAAAAGGCTTCCATGATCTCTTCAGTGTGTTGGAATAAATTTGGATACAAATTGTGCCTTTCGGGTTTAACCATCTAATATAATTAAAATAGTACCTCCCACGACATATTACCAACCCTCTAACATGCTTTTATTTGAAGTTACACGTAAATCTTAAACAAATCAAAATACATTGAAGTTAAAATTCTAAACGCTACACATCGTGTTTATTAATAAGCAAGCAATAATATAAATGTTTATATAAGTGTCTGTCGCCGTGGACAGCTAGCTAAATAGAGCGCCGAGCGGGCGCGTCACGGGCCGCCGCCACTGCGGGGCCGTGTTTCGAAGTCTGATGCATTATTACATTTTGCTTTATTTGGCAATCATTTGAAGCGACACTATGGCCGCTTTATTCGTACTCACGATTACTTCTGATCATTTTTCGTTGATAAAATCAATTAATATGTTATTTTGGCAACATATTCTGTCTATGTTCCAGCCAAGTATAAGCGTTCCAAATTGTAAAGTCTTCATTTAGTTCCATTCTCTAGAGATGTCGACTGTTCATTATTTTATTAGAACATTCATATTATCGAAATGGAATGTAACTTCGTGTGCTGTTTAATTCGACAGTTCTATACCACTGGTCGAGTTTATAGCAAAGATATTGTCGAAAGTTTTTATTAGTCATTCCAGCTAAATTTAAGTATAACAATATAAGAAATTTACAAAAATACATATAAAGATGAACAACATTCGCAATATTGAGTTTCCTAAAATGCATATAAATATATCACTAACAAGTCTAAGATTTTCTAACGAAATAATACCCTATAGGATGTGGAAAGTTCAACAAGCGAATGTTCGTTCAGTTTCAATAAACGTCTATCGTTAGACTTAAATCTATGAGTTTCAGACTCGTTTCAGGCAGTCCCACCGACTAAAATTTCAAAGCACCAAACCATCTTTCAATAAATGCAATTTCTATACTAATTTTATCATCCTCCCTACCACGCTAAAGTATATGTTCGACATAAACATGGTCTTACCAAAATAGTCCAAAATATCAAATCAGGATGACAACCACAACTCCGACATCCCACATCCCCCTTGGGGCCATTCTGCTTTCACACACGAGCAATATATTGAAAGATGTCCAAAACAATGGGGACATAGCTGCAATTGTTTAAACTTCTAAAGCAAGAATGCAACTATAAATGTTGTTTACTATACCATTATCTGGACAACCTTCAACAAGCATATTCCAAATATGCTTAAAACCTTAGTAATAATTATTGCATAGCCTTATAGGCCCCAATACTGTTTTATCTTAACGTCAAAACATGTGAGAAAGCAGCGATTTCCAACAAGACTTAATTTTAGTCAACATACACTCATTCACTCAATATTGCCTAAATATATACCAAGAAGTCCTAAAAACAAGTCTGAAGACGATTGGTTTAGCCTGTGTAATCAAACTGCTTTTCAATACCTTGAAGAATCAATAAGCCAGTTTACGCATGCAACACGACCTTAACATAAATATATTGCTCCAATGACCTGCATTAGTTTCAAAAAGATTACATAGACCAAACCAAGCTTAGAAATAAAATAAAAATTTGGTAAAATGTAAATATACTTGGTAAATAAATAAAGCTGACTCAGTACTTCATATGCTAAACTAAACATATTCCTTACTAAGTCATCTCACTTTCAATTAAACATGACTTAACAATCAACATGTTAATTTATTAATATATATCTTCTAATTATCACGTGTCAGATTATGGGTATTTTGAGGTATCTTATTATCTTCCTAAAAGATATCATTGTATTACCTCAATTAATAAGAATCACCTTTGGCTACTTTGTTATTTACTCTGGACTTAACCGGGACCTTAATTCCTAATAAATTATTATTATGATTTTTGAGGCACTTTACAAAGTACCCAAAGAGATCCTTTGCGTCTTAACAGGGATTGAAGCGTTAAACTTAGCTCCACTAGTGTCACTTGTCTTTATTATTATATAATTAATTGATCACTAAAGTGTCAATTAAATTAATATAAAATCAGTCTCAATATCGAGAAGTCTTTTAGATGTTGAGGCACGTATACATTCGGCTAGATGTAGCCATATAATCTTTAATAATATTCACGGCGTTGGAATATTGTTCTACTTCATAACATGGTGGTGTTCTTTACGCAACTGTGCAGAAATACGTGCTGAATGTGGTTAAATCCATTTTATGATTTTTCAAAGACATGTCATTGCAAGAAATTGTCTTGATTGCAATTATAATAATCAAATAACAAATAGAAACTTTAATATTAAAAAATACAACAAGCAACTGAAATATGTGTGCATACTGAAATTGAAAGTACGTAAAGAAAAGATAGGAAGCTTTCCTCAATATTTTTTAAACAAGTCAAAGTGACAAATGAACATATACATAAACAATGAAAACAATAATGGCATACAACAAATAAATGTACAATTTTACCTTTGGGAGTTAAGCACTTTAGTTAGAAACTGGCGCGTCACCTTGACCAATGTGCTCCTTTTCAGAAATATGATTAAGCTCCGCCACCTAGAATGGGATTAATTAACCGTAATAAGTTAAGCGAAAACATACAACGCGAAAGTTATCTAACTAAAATGTAACTTGCAACTACACGAGGAAAGCTTTATTTGATTGTATTGTCCTGTCAATGTTTGTCGTAAATAGTGTCGCAATTATTCGGCAGTCACCTTGTTCTTATCGAGAGGACCATTGGCCTCCAATGATTGAGCGACATCAGTCTTCTGGTTGATGTTCTTCTTTTTTCCTTTTGAAATATTTTTCTTCACATTTTTACCACCTTTCATTTTCTGAGGCTGAGCTCCTATAAATAAAACATATCATATATCATATCTTATAAAATATATAATATATTTTATTAGGCTTTTAACCAGTGCATATAATCTCAGCAACAATTCTAGTATTATGATAGACACTAAATCAAGGAAACTCCAGTTTTCCAATAGACCGAAACAGAAATGAAGTTTCCTAATCAGCATTCACCCAACACTAGAATATAATATCTGCTGTGAGGGGTTGTGAAATCATATGTACCGGCTCTTATTGCTATGATTCAAGATGTCAATATGGTGGGAAACGAATAAAATTATAATTTCACACCTTCCGCTTCATTCTCTGGTACCACATTGTCTTCAGTAGGACTGCCGTCTTCCACCTGAGCATTGATTTCCTCCGGTCTCACCGTTTTGCTAGAAATTAAAAAATATTGATTTACATAAGTAAAGATTTAATTTAACGCAAGATTCACTAGAGTTAATTATACGTGACATAGGTTACCCGTTGAGCGTGAGAGTGGCGGGCTTGACCGGCTCGTCGTCGCGGCGCGTGCGACGAGGTGCGCGCGAGCCTCGCGTTGCCGCGCCGCGCGACCCGCGGCCTCGGCCCCGCGCGCCGCGCCAGCCGCGCCCCCCGTACGCGTTGCGCGGCGGCGGCGTGTACCCCACGTAGCTCACCTGGAAAAAAGATTTGCACATTCACATCATATATAAAATTATCAGGCATACATATCAATGTAATTTTAATATCTTAGGTTTGATTAATGTTTTGTGATTACTTCTACTTGCGAAGCAATTTTTATGTTTGGGTAAAATGGTGGGCTTGTTGGCTAGCTTATACACGGAGCGACCATGTGGGCCAAAATAATTATTCGGTGGGATTCCGGTTTATAGAAGTTACAGATTTGAAAGGTGGTAGAGCCGTTAGAGGTCGCCCGGATACACATTATTAGAGGCGACCATCTTAGTCCTCAAGAGTAGGAATGCATCCGCGTCCATCCTTAAATAAAACTTCTGTTCTATTTGAGATTGGACGTGGTTGTCCATGGGCTGCAGTGACCGGTTAACACCAGGTGGCCTGCATGACCGTTTCTCACTCTTTCGCAATAAAAAAAAATGTAATGGAAGTAGCCAACGACCGTTCAGTGTTCATGGTAACCTGTTACTGCTACCCATAGATATACATATTTAACATACATACATAAGATATAAACCCTCCACATATTTGTATGAATCCATTTTGTAGTCGATGCAAGGACTAATTTGATGGCCTCATAATGTGAATCGACAACAGCCTGCATCAGATTGTTTCAATTAATATTGCGGTACATTAGCTGCTAAATGCGACTTCGTTCACGTGTCCATCAATTTTAGGAGATTTAAAAAAAAAACAAAAATTACATCTCATCTTATGTACACACACTCGTAACATAAACTGACATAAATATTATTTTAGTTTAATTAAAATGAAACGAACACTAAATATTAAGTGGAGCTTACTGCAATATATTAGTGTAAATCGCATCGAAATCGGTTTAAACCGTTTCTGATAATAGTGAGCATAAACGCAGAAACAAACAAACAAACATCTAATAACGAATGTCTTAGTTTCTTTTGCGTTAGTAAAGGCCGTTCCCCTTACATACAGCGATTACTTCCCATTTCATTTTTAATATACATAAATATTATTACAACAACGATACGACCGTTAAATCATTATATCTAATCTAATTAAAATGCTACATCAATAAGCCGACTAATTAGAGCAATTGGTCTCTGGATTTCGTAACACATTAATTGACCCTAAACGAATCACGCCATCGGCCCCCTAATTCTACCTGTGCAGGATTTATATTTAATTCTAAACTCGATCACATTCGGTTCTTCGACTAAATAGTTTTCAAATCGAAATGGGTCAGATTATCCCGACACATATCTTAAATCCCTTCATTAATACGGGTCTGGCCTACCCCAGTCCACCCCTGTCCTGTGTTGTTATAACTTTCCCGTAATTGTCCACGAGGGCTAAAATTTGTTTTATTGCTAAAGTATGTGACATTAAATTTTAGTGCTCGGCGAGGGTAGTTAAAAGTTGGTCACTTCAGCCGCCGGCTACTTAATAGATAACGACTATTAGGAATTTGATGTAACGACGTACATATAGCGCGTAGTCTTTTTTACCCAATTACCCCAATAAAAAGGTAATTTTGTATCTGTCTGTATGGTTATTTTTCTGTCGTAAGAGTAGCAAACGACTGTGCAGGCCACCTCATGTTATTTGGTCATTCTCGTCATGTTGATCTGTTAGCAACTCCATGACGAATTCGAGTCCCACTTAGAAGTCAATCATAGATGCGTTGCTACTCCTGAGGACTAATATGGTCGCCTCATTTGAAAGAAAGCGGGCAACCACCCATTTCTAGAAATTAGAAATGAATTTCTGTAAATTTGAATTAGAAGTTAGAAATGGGCGGTAGTACATCCGCGGTTGAATCGTATTCTGTACTGCGACCGGAGAGATACCACTATCGCTCTCATAATCCGCTGTAAAGCCGTTGTTTCGCTAGAAGAGATGTGGTTACCAGCTTCATTTACAAGCTAGACCATCTGAGTCTTTTAGTCCTGTTTGAATTTTGGAAGTGGTTGTCCATATTCATTTGCTACTTCAATTTTTATTCGTCAAGAAAAAGGTATGGGTACTTTTTTTATTAGTCTAACGATAAACAGACGTAACCCCTGATGGAAAGCAATCACAATCGCCAATGAACTTTTGCCATACCAGAGGAGTCGTCAGCATTGACTTTGAAAGAACTCTCTTTGCACATTTTTTGAAGGACCCCATGTCATAATGTTCAGAGAATACCTCAAGTGGGAGTTCGTTATACATCTTGTATGTAAACGCATACTGTTTTGCATATATTGAAAATACTTTAAAATTACTATTCCAACAACTATACCCAATGGAAACCTGAATCTCGAACGTATTCGAAGCTGAATTCTCAATTTCATTTGCAGCAAAAGGGAAGTTACAAGCGCTCTTTTCAATCGCGTTACAGAAGTTTTAATGCAACTGAGTGCACATGAAGCAATTTCGTAAGCAGATGTGTTGTTCGAACGACTTGGATATAAAGCCTTTAGATAGGAAACTTCAAATTGCCTTAATAGATATTCGTTATAATATCGTCTATAACAATTTGGCTAAATTAATTTTCTTATTAAGTATACGTTCCAGGAAGCTTTGGAAGTATTAACAAGTAAGCGTATTCATTACAGCGCTCATAGCTAAGTAGTGTTTTAGTTATTAAAACGATATCGTTGGTTAAGCAACGGTTCATGTATTAGTGGTTCCTTATAGCATGGTATTAGAAACTGCAGCTCGGGATCAGAATAGCGCTATGGTATCCTGCCTGTCACAAGAGGAAACAAAAAGATGTGGCAAGAGTGGGAGCTCCAATCGATGTAGCGACTCCGGGAAAGACACACCAACGTATAAGTGGTACTAGATAGACTAAGATAGGCACCCGATAGTCAGAGAGCCAAGTAAGCTACCACAAGATGTGTTATATCGGGCCGTTCTACCAGATAACACAAAATTTAGGCAAAATTCTGGACGATATTAAAAGGAAACGTTATTTAAGTTGTATTATTACAGTTTTTAAATTTCAGATATTTATGATCTAGGCTTTTGCAATGTTCTTGTTA
This sequence comes from Phocides pigmalion okeechobee, assembly GCA_018251015.1. Taxonomy (NCBI): domain Eukaryota; kingdom Metazoa; phylum Arthropoda; class Insecta; order Lepidoptera; family Hesperiidae; genus Phocides; species Phocides pigmalion. The sequence goes on from DWON01007191.1 coordinate 10,416, forward strand.
AATTAATACTTCTTAGATATTTTTTGATCTATTTCTATTTGTAGTCAGATTTTACATTTTAAGCTTTATTTTATTTGAACAATAAGGACAGCAATAAACGTCTATCAACAAACCTTTTTGTTATACAATTAATACAATAACTAGGACAAGAAGTGAAGATCCTTAACGGTATTTTAAATTAGAATCGACAATTCACTGAAGGCTTGAACTTAAGAAGTAAAGTTTGTTTTGAAGTAATTATCTTAACAAGTGTTGACAGGCGCGGAAACTATGAAATGTAAATACTTTGCAGTAATATGAACTGAATAACAAGGTAGAATTGACTTAACAAGCAGAGTTTGCACGAATCGACCTGAGTAAAAGTCAGCCAAGCAGAATTTGCACAAATCGACCTGAATATAATCGTCACCCATTTCTAGTGGAAGGAATGAAACAATGAATGGTACAACCATACTATACCTTACCATACCATAGCCATCTTAAGCCTCAAAAGTAGTCACGCTTTAGCCAAAGATAAATTGGGGGCTCTTCTGGTGTTGCAAATGTCTATAGGTAAGAAATTTGCATAGGTCGACCAGAGTAGAACCGTTACATATTTCTAAAGGAAGGAATGAAACGGTGTGGTTGCCGGTTCACTTATATCTAAGCCAGCCATCCCAAACCTCAGAAGTAGTAACACTTTAACTCCATGCCACTCTTCTGTTGTTGCAAATGTCCACAGATGAAGTTAACTGCTTTCTATTAGGTTAAGTAAGTCTGCCTTTTCATTAGGCTAATTAATTTTAAAAGTAGCAGCATATCTGTAATGGACTCACAGAGTACTTTAATAAAAAGGAGAATTCAGTGAATACTTCTGCTCTATAGAGTTAGTTTCAAATGTTCCTGGACAATAGTGATCACTTATCACCATGCGATGTGCGCGTTTGCTAATTGAAGCCCTTGAAAAACATCTATTTACACAGTTATGTAACAGATATTCACGATTAACTAGTTTTTAACTGCTGTTATTTTTAATCAGTTGCATGGACCATGATCACGGCTAAACCGCCGGTATATAATGAAGATTTATAAATCTCATTGTGTATTAGTTTAAAGACATCGATTACTTGAAAAAAAAGATAAACAAATACAAAAATCTGGCTTTGTGACTTCGAAATGCTAAACTTATTTTTTTTTATACGATAATAATATCAAACGAGCACGTAGACCACCTGATATTAAGTAGTCACTGCAGCCAATAGTCATCCACATACAACCTCAAACATGACAGATATCTTACCTAAAGAGTTACAACGCATTGCTACTGCTGTGTACTAAAATAGTCTCCTTGCTTTTTAGTGTAACTAACAACCGCTCCTCCAACTAAAACGCAAAAGTTCCTTGACGACATTGAAAATGACACTTTTGTTACTGACATTTTACAAACAATAAAAATACTAAATAATGTAGACATAATTAACTCTGATTGTAAGTAATATTTGGATCATACATATAATGCAGTCAATTTCTGAATCATCAATCATCGTGAGTTTTGTGAAAATCGATGACATTTCTAATCTCCAGTAAACAAAATTCATTTAACTAAATCACTGGGGTTTCATTTCATTCAAAGCGCTTACTGGCTTATTAATAAATTGAGTCAACTTAAATGATGTTTGTAGGTATTTTAATTAAATCCGATAACATGAGAATAGAAATTTATTAACAATAATATTTTATCATAGAACAGGAAATCAAAATTAAGGCTAAAAAGCCGATATTTCGATAAATTAGTATCAACATTAAAAAACGTTAATCGTGAGTCCCCGTTCTATGATAAAATGTATAAATTCCGCGATGAAATTAGTTTAAAATCGTATACAATAACAACAATAACATTAATTACATATCTAACATGGAACATCTTAAAACTAATAATAGCTTAACCTAAACAATGTAAAGTCGTTACCCATGCGGCATGGTGCTACGAGTAAGAACGCTGGCAGCATTCCCACACAGCAATCACAATTATCTGCACAAGATATGAAGCAGCCCTCTTGCCTTAACAGCGTTAATAACATGGTATATCGTTACCACCTTTTAAATATAAACCTTATTCTGCTGGTTATATTAAAATAGATTAACACTTGTACTGTGGCTCTCTTATGTATATTACGTCGAGTCAAGATTGTGGGAGGCGGCACTAAAATGGAGCTCTTTTCTCTAAACTGGATATGTACCGACAATTCACACAAATATGTTGTGGTTACCTGTTATAGTAGGAACAGTTAATTTATTTATACTTTTATAAAAATGTATCCATCTTGTAAAGATCTGCTGTATCCTATGTTGGTAATCCAAATAAACAAATATTGTATTCTCAACATCAGTGTATCATCCACGGATACATTTACGTAATGTCATGTAGCGCCAACGTAAACACAGCTCTTGTATTCGCCGTCATCCGTACAGATATACGTACAACACAGGTGTGTGCAAGCCGGATGTGCGTTGCGCCAAGAATACACAGCATTGTTGCATTTCGTAGGGAAAGTTTTAATTCATCATAAGTACTGTGATTATACTTTCCCTGTGGAACTATACTTACTACCTACCACACTATACTACTATATACTATATTATACTATTATATAAAGGTGGTAGAGCCATTAGAGCTCGCCCGGGGCCACACCACCGCCACCCTCATAACCCGCCGTAAAGCAACATATTCTTCATGTATTGTGTTTCGGTTGGGGAGGTGTGGTT
>DWON01007192.1:0-13159 GCA_018251015.1 Phocides pigmalion okeechobee
CGATTCGAAAAATAATCGTTAAAAAGTAGTGTTTGATTGTTAACTTGTTGCGTAGATTTTTAAAAAGTGTAACGTGCTTGAAAATGCACACTGTAAAGTTAAGGGTTATAAAACAAAGGAATTGTAATTCTATGTTTTTTTTTAAATAACAAACCCTCTAAGTAAAAAAACAAGTAAATCTCACTTTCGTTTCACGTCTAATAGTGATGTCGAAATATAATATGAATAGAATATAATCCTCTCCTTCTTTGCTCGTAGATGTTAGGGAACAACTCCAGCATAGAACTCAACATACACATAAACATCTGCTAAGATTTTTATATACTGAGTTACTTACACGTAACGTCAAGCTCCGGTAAACGGTCGCACGACCTATTCCGTAGCCACCTGCTAAACAACGGGATTGATGCACGGGCCGTGTTACGTGACATGATCAATGTACAGACACGCAACCCATCCGGGGGGTCTCTAGATCCCTTGAGACGAAGCCCGGTAATATAGGGAACCCTCAAGGCCTAAATAATCCCTACCTATCTCCTCTCCCGCAAGAGCCGTTAGAAACCGCCTGTACCAGATAGGTGTAGGATGTTCCCTGTTTCGTTCATAACGACAATCGCGGTGATTCCAACAAAACATTTTGAGATACATAGAAGTGGTAACTACGGATAGCATATTGGAAATTTCTAAGAGCTGGATGGTATGTATTGACTTAGAATGAAACTCTCATACCTATAATTGCCAGTACCTACTCGGCCACAATGCACTGCTGCGTATTCAGTCGTATAGCACTGTAATACAAACAATACTTGTCTGTTTGTTTTTTAATAGTATTTTTTGGTAAAACTTAACCACTTCATTTGGCAGGGGGTGTAGAAATATATTTTTCCGATGTTTAGAAAGCTGATTGGAGTGGATCGGGTTCTCTGATGTTTTCATTTCGCATTTCCATATTATTTTGTTTGGGGTGGCTTCGCCCGCGGCGACCGCCCTCTAACGAAGGAGCTTTCAAAGGAAGCCTTTCAGAAAAACCTTGCTTTGAAATTGGAAGTCATCATTACTTTGTTGTATTATTTATACGCTCATCGCTACCTACTTTGCGGACCACTCCACGCTCCGCGGATAATGATGTTGAACTTTTGTGATGCTCCGTCTTGATATCGATAGCTTTATTTTCGAGATTCTGACAGCCTCCGTAATATGTTTGTATTATACAATATATTTTTATATTACATCATATGTACTTGAAGCTAGTAGATACGAGTATAGTAAGCTTCATTATATTGTATGAAGATATTTTGTGAATATTTATTTCCTGTATGACTTTTTGAGTTCTTTTGAGTTCTATCGAATGTGAGCGTAAAAAATGTAAATAAATATATTGAAAAAAACTTTCACTCGACTCCAAAGGTAAACAATAAAGGCATTGTGTCGACGCTTGATCTGCAAACAGTTTATTATCGAATGTGTGCGTTGATGTCTTTTGCATAGATTTACCATTTGCCCCATTGTTTTAATCGTTGGAACGAACCCATAGCGCAATCACTAGCTCAGTACTTGTTGCAGGGATTAATATATATTTGTACACTTCATGCATTATATATTTACATAATATTTTCAATCAAATATATATTTTACGGTTTCGACAAAAATACTCGGCAACAAAATTATATAAAATTAGGAATGCTCATTTATCAGTACAAATGTAATTTGTCGGTGCAAATGCCTCCTCTAACGTATTATTGTAATGTGCATACCGCCTCATATATTCAAAGAAGTCATTTTTTCTTTTAAGTTAATTTATTGGTAGAAAAAAGAAAAGTTATTTTTTACGGACAAATATTTACAAGTCCATGCCACGAAAACTACATAACTCCAGAGGTCAAAAATATGTCGTACTTTTTTTTATCGCGAAAACTACAACATTTAAGTTTCATATAATTATAGAATGCATTAGACGATAAAACATACATTCAGCAACCATTCCCCGGAGGCCCCGGGACCTGATTTATTATGTAGGCAGCGATCGACAACAACTTCATAGGAATATGGAATAACTTGCCGCCTGATTTCCTTTAAGCATGCAGATTTCTTACGCCCGGAGGAGGCTGGCTAGGGTTGCTGTGCTTGGCACATTTTTGGTGGATTTGTTGACTTTAACTTATCTACAATACTCTGAACTTATATTTCGTAGATAAAGTCGGTAGGCATATTTTAAAACCGTCAATACTCAAACTATTCTATCCAAATTGTTCAGTGTGAATATTTTAAATCAACTTCTTTAAATTAATAAATAATTTTCTTTTAATGATAATTGCTACTTTAACTAAATGCTATAGGAGTCCATGTTATTAAAAGTCTCATATACACTTACGAGGTCATAATAACAGTTCTATAAATATGTATGTGAGTAAAGTAAACTTTACAAATGGAACCTTCAAACAATCTTCTACTGTTTTTTAACTTCTGTGTTCCCAAAGTATCATTTTACACTATTCATTGGTAATGTGACGTCGTAACTGTAAATAAAGCATTTCCTTGTTATTACTTCTGGCATTTCAATTCCGCATTAATATTTTAGCGTATCTCGAGGGCACGTAGCTGCAGTCTCTAAGGGACTCATTTACATAATGGTCCATCCCTTCAACTAACGGATATTCTCTATAGGGGCTATATAAAACTACTGGCAGTCATTGTTTTGCGATGACGGCGGGGGCGTGGAGGTGGGGAGGGGAGGTAGTCATTACCGAGAGGACATCGTTACGGGGCGGAACTACGTCGTTACCCGGAGACAAAGCTGCGCGCTATGTACCCGGCCATTTTTGTACGCCTTGGCCCAGGAGTTATGTTAAACAAAATGTATGTATCCGTCATGTTCACTTCACACTTTACATATCAGAACTCGATGTTCCTCCCTCATATCTGTCTCCCAGCAGCATCCCATTATGCCACGTCTTATTCTAGCACATCCCAATGAGCACACGACATCAATAACAGACGATTCCCTTCCTTTGTTCCTAATTCCTTACTTACGATTGAGCTTTATGTTAAGTGATTCATCTAAAAGCTATTTAAATACTGCATTTGAAATGTTGTACCTGCCTGTATATTGACCAGACTCGGCGAAGCCTGTATTTATGTATGCATGTGAAGCCTGTGTTGTAGCCCACGTGAGTACGCATGCGGTGAACTAGTAGCCACATATCCAAGAATTATTGCACTCCAGACATGGTTATAACCATGGGACGTCTACGGTCCATGCATGTTTCCATCTGTATTTATTTTTATTCAGAACATGTGATCATCTTTTTTTAAGTCTTCGAAGACTTCGAAAACTCGAGTTTTTGATACAAGGTCCTATAGTTAGTCTTATCGTTAATTGTCATTAACTTTCTTGAAAAATATTTTGTGAACTGACGGCTTAGCCGTGACCGCGAGCCGTGCAACTGGTTCAAAATAACGGCAATTAAAAAATGTCAATCGTAAGTACCAGTTACATAATAAAACGCATAAATTACGCGATGACACTTGTTTAAAATTATATATTATTGAACACACGAATACGAAGTTGTGATCATTGTTGTTGTGTCATTAGTGTAGTTGTGTCATTTAACTTTTACTTTAAACATTGAATATTTTGTAATTATCTTCATGAAGTGTACATAAGCAAGTATATATATAAAAATGCCCGTGTAAGTTTGTGCGGAGCTCCCGCGCCTCTCTATGTGCTCGGCGAGACTCATCTCGTTCGTTAGTAAATGCATTCCGTAATGAACGTTTTGTCGCAAATGTAAAAATATATAAAATGCACTATCAAGTAATGCGGGGAGCGAGAGCGGCTGGGGCATGCGTGCTGGCGGTAACGAAACGTGCACGATCTTCGTTTGCTTACCTACACTTCCCAAAATACACTGCTCAAACGTAAAATTATATATATTTTTTACATACTGCTTTAGTTCCATCAGTTAATAAAATATCTAGAATATGTATGACATATTGCCATCTACTTTTTTTACAAACTGGAGGTTTAAGCCGAACCGTTCTAAATATAGCATACTCAATGAGCTTGTCTCATAAAAATATTTACAATTCTTACAAACTATAAAACTGTAATTTTGCACCACATGATAATGTAGTAATTTATCATCTTTAACGTGGTTATTCAAATTCTCATCAATCGATGAAGTATAACTTCGAAACGGACTTTCGCATCGAGTCGTCACGCACACACGCTAGCCCGCGTCATCTTCATTAAGAGCTCAGTAATCAAGAGATTCGCGCAGCGTCCCACACATCGCCGGGCAGGCGTGCATTACGCCATAATTATGTCAACCCATGTGGTACCCTGAGTGCTCGCGGGAATAATACCCTCGTATGTAGGCTTTTATTTACTCCACGAATAACATCCATATGTTATTCGTAAGCGTAGGTATTGTAGGTATCGTATGTATCGGAGGTATGTGAGTGTGGGCTGGAAAACGTACTCATTTGTTCGCTTTTTAATGAGTATTGCTTTATGCTGCGTACATATATTTTGCTGCGGAAATGTGTGACACCAGTAGATAGTTATAATATTAAAATCTATAATTCGTATGAAGTCGAATCAACTTACTATAATTTGAATTCAGAATGTTTTTAAATCTTAGTTAATTAAATACTACCTAAAATTAAATATCACCAATTAAAAAGCGTTGATCGTGACTTTACACTTTCCGAAGTAAAGTTTATATCCCGCGATGATATTAGATTAGATTAAACTCCTAAACCTGACTTGTTTCGCCTCCGTCGTTCTCCCTTACATTAAATAGCTTTTGCACACAGCACTCGATATTAGTTACATTGCATTCCATAACATTATGTAACTCTTTTTATCCCATTTGTCACAAATGTATAACAGGTATCAACAATTATACAAATGTTCAACCTTCACTATCACTTAATTAGAAGTGGTAGACAGCAAGCCAAGCCAAGTGCGCATTGGTAGACTCTACACACCTTGAAGGACATGTGGATCACCATTAGCTAAATCAAAATAAAATTACATATGCATTATTTTCGGTTAAATGTATTTCTGAATTAAAAAAAAAAAACAAGTTCAAAGGCCCGCATCTTGCTCAATGTTATATACTTGGCGTTCTTGACTTTTCACAGTATTACTCGACTATTGAAACATGAAGAACTTCCTCAATTTCAAAAGTCGACACTAACAAAGATAATGGCCCGCATGACACCGGCGCGCAGATTCCAATCTTTTAAGCTGTTCAATACATTTTACGAAGAGTACGTACGATTTTTCCGCTCGAACAATCAAAGCGCCCTTGTGTTTTATTTTTAATGCATATTGTAAAGCCTTCGAAAGCAAAGCCCCGAAATTTAAGTCATAATCCAATTTCAAATTGCTAAACCTCTAATAACGTATTGTAAGGTTCCCTTGCTTTGGAAGTTAGAAATTAAATTGTGTGGAAAAAGGAGAGCTTTTTCATATCTCAGGGGCGAAGGGAGCGTCGGAGGGTGCGGCCGCCGGAGACGAAATGACGAAATATGTTATGTTGGTACTTACATTAAACTAGCTGGCCTCCGCCGGTTTGCCTCGCTTGAAATATCTATTTCAACTACAACTAATTGACTTACCCATGCCAGTATAACTGTGTTCAGGTTATAGTGCATGACGCTGGCCTAGTGCCACTTTACTGACATCTTTATAATGTTCATCGCACACCTTTGATTACATTATTTGATCGCCATTATCAATATCTTTAAGTAAACTGTAATTAGAGTACAGTTATTTTAACTGCGGCCCACGTCGAGGCCGGTCCCTTTTGCGACGATGTTGCAGCACTGCTGTTCAGCGAAACAATTAAATTACTGATTAATTTATTATGTATAAGTGTATTTTAACTTGAAATGTAATCATGTAACAAGGAGTCGCCCGGGTAGCATACCATATACATACGTCTACTTTTTATTTTTCACTGAATTCGTATGTATCAAACTGTAGGTGTCGATTTTTAGTCAAAATATAATTGATATTCATCTTATTTTAGGTATTTTAATTTAATTAATTTATACACTTTTTTATTTATATTTTTTTTTTTAGTTTCAAAGAACAAATTAAGATAAATAATTACGTCGTACATGGTTTTCGTATGACTCTATTAGCTGACGCGGCTTTCGTAAGTAGACCTGCTAGTCAATACGTTTTTAACATCTTCAGTGATCGTCATATTTAAAAGAGTTTACTTTCTTTTTCAATGACTATTTAAACATAACATAAATAAGTATTTGCTACTTTTACTGGGCACATTATACGACGGCTTTGTGTACAACATATATGTATATATTTAATGTCTGTTCCACTCATTTGCATAGTTACCTGTTTGTAGTTATAAGGTATCAAAACATTTTGGTTCGTTAATTTCCTCAAAGGATCGAATAGTGGACAAATTGAGGAGCAATGGGACTAAAAGCCCCATCTGCCACTTTCGTGATTGGATAACTGGCGGAGGGTTCTCGGCAAAATGGCGGACTCCAATTATTATTGAATTATACGTAGAAAAGGAACCCTAATGCCTAACCCTAAACGAATAATATACTAAATTGGAGTTATTCTGTGCTGCTCACTACTAATGATTTATGTAAAAGTTATTCCAGATTTGGTACCTCCCCCTTACTTTAAAGTGTAATGTAATTATTGAATGAAAATGTTACAATACTTACAATAAAAATAGTATATACAATATTAAAATATGAAATATAAAACACATACACATAAAACATTCGAAAAGTACAAACATTAGATGTTTTTTTTTTGTTTCCACAACTGAACCTTTTGGTATTTAAAATAATGGGAAACAGAATTACTACTCGGAATTAAATCTAAAAATAATTATAATAAAAGCCTAACCTAAATAATCTAGAAGAAGTCCTTGCTGATGCGGCGTGCCAAGAACGATAGCTAGCCGCATTCCCGCTTTGAATAGCAATCGACAACAAATCGACAAACAACCTAAATAAAGATGCATTGGAATAACTTAGGACTATGTTGAAACGATTATTGTATACATAATAAATATGCCCTTGACCTCTAAATCAATGACGAAATACTCATGCAAAATTTCAGGCAATTCTTTTTAATGACAATCAATAATCAAATATGGCATTACTCATTGGTATATAAATATTGATTTTCTTAGCATAAGTACTATTTGTTAAGATATAAATTTATGGCCATGTGATGAGAGACTTGTTTTTATATTAAAAACGAATATATCTTTTTAGTCATGCTGTTAACATACTTCGGATGAAAAAAAAATCAATTTCAGCTGTACAAATTAATTAATTAAGACATTGTATTATTGTATTGAATTGACCACCGTTCCAAATATTGTCGAAGTATGGTGTTTTAACATATACTAAGAAGATACAGTGAGACACATCGCTTAATAGCCGGAATGTCCCGTTAAAAGCAGAACGTATGGCCACGTTATATGAACACAGCCACGAGCTTGTTGAGCCCGGCGCGGCCTGCCAACATGGCGACACGAATTATGGTGAATTATCGAATTACCCGCGAACAAGGAGCCCTAATACTCTAAGCGGTGGTCAGGGATGCTCCTCAGTACAACATTTTGGTGATAAAATACTGATTAATTCATGCGGTTATGTTTGTACCCCACATTATAATCATTCTGACCACTAGATATACAAGTCAAATTAACAAAGTTTTCAAAATAAATAAGGTGAAATGCTACCAATCAAATAAATATAAAATATTCATTTAAAGTACATTCGTTACATAATAGTTTTTGAAAGATAATCCTTCTTTTATATATAAACTGGTGTGTTTAAAATTTTCGTCGATTATATAAATGAAAGAAAAGAATATTAAGTTATACTTAAAACTATTTTGTAACAATCCGCTACCACCATGTATAAAAAAGTATATATTTCAATGCATGCATTAGAAGATGGAAAAAAGTGACAAGAGTAACAATAGATCGTAGTATATACCATCGTACATACTACGACCCGAGGAAGAACGAAAGAAGAGTTCTTTTATACCTTACATCTCAATAATTTCAGTGAATATTTCAAAACTTTAGAAAAACATAGATTATTTTAGGAAAACTTTAATAAAAGTAAATATAATGTAAAGATTTCTTACCCACAGTAATTCTGTATCAAAAATTGTACTACAAAGAACGTTATGATGAACCGCTTACAATATTGATTTGGAAAATATTAGATGTGACATCCCTCGAGCAAAAGTTAACCAAATATGAAGCAATTTACGCCTTTGACGGCCCTATTTTGGGCAGCCCGAGTACGTTGCTTCCTCTACTCTGAACTTTATTGTATAAAGCGTAATGGTCAAAATTAAATAACTTTGATGTTATGAGGTGGAAAGCGAACAACACGGATTACTCGGGAAGGGAAAAATCCGAGTTATCGTATAAAATTGCTCTAATTATATTGAGGCTAAACGAATTTTGGGGAAAAGGGCATTTTCAAGAAAATATTAGTTATCTTTATTAACAAAACACATTTAAGTTTAGCGTAGGTTAATGTTATTTTCCTCGTGAAAATAAATGATTGAATTTCAATATTCATAATTCCAAGTTCCAGATTCCAGCAAAGCGATATTTTACAGGTGATAGTTCTTAATTCGCCATAAAAAAATATTTTGCTTCGGTTTGAGCGATGCGGTTGCCAGCAACACTTACATACAAAGCCACCATTTAATCCTCAAGAGTTGCAACGCAGCACCTTCAATTACTGCTCTACTGGTATGCAAAAATAAGTAAAAACTCATGATAATTTAACATTACGTTGTCCCTTTACCATAGCATTCTAATTTGTGTAATCATTTATCACAAAAGGGGGGTAAAAAAATATGTTTAAAGAAATTATATTTTAATGTAAAATTTTAGAATCTTGGTGTATTAGCGGCATTACTAAACCTACGAGTATAAACACCTTTTAGCGGAAGAATAATGCTTATTGGGTAACAGCATTTTTAGGCTACTTGACACTAAACGAGTAACCTTTTGAACCTATTATTGAATAGTAAATATGAAAAATCCTAAATAATAAAAGGACGATTGTTAATCGCAGGTATATGTAACTGCATAGGTATGATAAAACTGGCATAAAAAGTGTAAAATCACTAGAATATACCTGTTTGTCTGGATTTTATTCACTGTATATCAAAGTAGCGTCAAAAAGGAATTTATTTTTAGGAAAGTAATTTACATATAAAATACTCGAGTTTTGAAAGGAATATTTTGAAAGGATGCCTAATTAGTAAGGAGTAAGTTTATCTGCAAGTTTCGTACTCTTAAAAAACTATTTAATAACATTTCATACCACATCAAAATGTTTCATAAAATAAACGCACCAATGTGTTAAAATGCTTATGTAAACATAATCGGTATCTAGTTAGACTATCTGTGGTCACTCTCCAATAGCAGGTACTATGACAGCAATTACACTGGCGAAACCCCATTCCTTCCGATTTAGTTCAAGGTGAAGGTGTCCCCGGGATATCGGAACTTCCCTTGTTCTACGTCACCTCGCTCAACGAACTTAGAACCAACCCAGATATAGGTGTAGAGTACAAATAAAACATACGAAAAGCTCTGTCACCTTTGCGAGCCACCCGCCTCGTGCGCTCGTGAGAGGGAATAGAATTGTGAAGCAGTGTTATATTTTTAAAACTTATACCATTTAAATATTTTGATGATAAAATACCTGAGATTGGAATTTAAATTCTGTTTAGTGTTTTTTATGAATCTGAAGTATTATGCGGCCTTACTCCACCTACGGATAACCGTAGCGGTCAATGGATAGATGGCAGGGTTCATCTGGACTCCATCGCAAGTATAACGTGTGCCATCAATGACGTCCACCGAAACGCAAGAGTTGCTTCAAGATAGAAATGGGTCCTCTCGGCTCGGACTGTATAAGTTGGACCACAATTTCATAGCTATGACTTTATTTATCATATTTGATTGAAATTTATACTGTCAGTTTATTACTTCTGCCACGTAAAAATGTAAATAATAAAATATTAGATTAACTTTAAAATGTAAAGAAAAGAAAAAGTGGGCTTAATGTTAAAAAACGTTCTCTCGAGCAAATCTCTTCAATGTACAGATAACAGTTAAATGGTACAATAATAAAAGGACAATGACGAAATATAAAAGGGATTTTTAAAAGATACGGAAAAAATACTAATGTCTTACATATCAAATAAAATACTTTAAAAATTTTAACATATTCTTCACTTAACACTCGGTGACATTCTTTTTATTATTTTCAAAAGTACGTCGTTTTGAGTTATCGGACAGGTAGACTAATGGTTTCGAAATAACAACTTCTAGAATTTAAATTGATCTACTTGTTCCTTTTTATTTATTTTCTTGTCGTTTTTATTATTAATATATACTTTCTAAAGATAAACGATGCTTAAGGAACTACTTATGTATATTTATACGATGTTTAGAATGAATGAATGAATGAATATTTATTCGCTCAAATTGTGGTTTACAGGAGGTCATATTGACAATAACAGTAGATAGATACACAAAATTTATCATATCAATGGCGTGCAAAATTTTCTGTCCTAAAACATAAATACAATTTAGATTATTAATTAAGTATAATTTTTACAATGTCAATTTATATTATTAACAAACATGTGTGGGTGAATTAACTTATAAATAATTATATATGCCGTCACGTAAATGATACATGAATGACAGTAGATAGGTGTTTAAATATGAATGAGTATTCATTCATATTTAAGAAATAATATTTGTGCCAAAATTGGTAACGAATGTGTGAGCCCAAAATTTGTCATCCAAACAATATGTATAAATAACAATACTTCTTTTCAATAAAGCCAAGTCTAAGGATTTACATTTTACAGTTAAAGTGTGTGTATGTGGCTTTCCAATACTTGTAGCACTGTATTTACAGCTTATACTTGCTTCAATATAATCAGGACTTAAATTTGTATCTCCTTATCTACAAAACCACCAAAATTATATTGACAAGTCTTTTCAGTAAATATGCTACATTTTATATGTTAGGTTTATCCTATAATATTATCAGATTCCGTAACACCAATTGTATTATATCAATTAATTATAGTACCCAATACCTATGGAATACTAACAATTAAAAACGTAATTATGTATTACAGATACATGCACCGGCTACGTACGTACATGTACTTGTAAATATTGGAATTATTTATTACTCAATATAAGTTTCGTGTCATTTAAAGCAGTATTTAATTGACTTCATGTTTATTACTTGACACTGCAACTGAAAAAATCTATTTCAAATTCAACTATTCCAACTACTACTCAGGGGCTACTACTCAGGGACTACTCAGGGGCTGCATTGTATCCGTGGTTGACATAAGGCAAAACTCTTGATTCTATTTAAAAACGATTATATATGGGTGGCAGAAGCCATTCAAAATGATGGAATACAAACTCATTTGCTGCTTATATCATATAAAATATGCCTAATAAGCCTAAATATTGCTTTATAGTATGAATAATCTTATTCCAGAAAGTGATTAAATACTAAACTATCATTCAGGCGAAAACATATTTTACATAAAAGCTACTCGAATGAAAACAATAATTCGACTAAATTGTTTATTCATACATGTGTTGTGTATGTGTGTTAAACAAAACCCACATGATTAACCTGTAATTCAATCCAGAAGACATTGAACTTTGTGTTTTTATACGTCTGTTGCTTGATTTGTAAACTGATCTGTAGAGCACGTGCGTTACAAAAAACCTAAACAAAGTCTTATATAATGATTATATGCCTTCTCTGCACATACATACCGGCCCTGAGTAAACAGCACAGACGACTTCGTCTATTTACGTATATTTACATATATAAAACTCTTTATCTTATGTACGTTGATAATTATCATTACGAGTACACCATTATGGCAGTCGCGGAGTCCTCATTAAGCCGCGCCCACTCTGCGAGCCTTTCATCCATCTGTTTTATACTCAATGTTCTGTTCCCGTATATAGACAAAGCTGGCTGCCAGCCCTACGTGTATACATGGCATAACGGCATGGCGTTTACGCCTCTTTTATAAAAACGTACCTCCAACGACATGCTGAACATGCATATAGTTGATTGCACGCTTTAAATTAATGTTATTGGATATCCTGACACTAAGACCACAGATTTTACAATCTTTCATTAGGTAAGACCTACAGTAAAACTTATTAAAATGTACCTTACTTTTAAAAGCACAAAAATTAAAAACACAGTAATAATTAATAAACTATAAAATGGTTTCACAGATTATATTCATCTTATTATAATTATTCCAAAATGGAATTCAATAATTATGTCCAAATTAACTCCCTTACATATAAGACGATGGTCTTATTTCGTAGGTATAGCAATATATGTACAGTGTACCATTTGTTTACTCTTTTTTAATACTATTTATTAAAACGAAAACTGCACGCGTGTCAGAAGGTACCCATAAGGTACGGTGTATTCAAAATATTATGGATAACGCGGAAGACTTTGAGTAGCGTCCTAATACTAATGAAGTTTAACATGGATTTTGTTAATTTTATGTTATGGATATGTAGATTGGCTACTTGAAATTGTTAATAAGGTAAGATGCGTTACAATCCCTGAAAGAAAATTGGAATCATATTAGTAAGTCCATTTTAATTTTGGAAAAAATAGGTATACATAGATGTATACATACTCGGACTACGAAAGTATCTATAGGTAACAGAAACGAGCCTATAAAATCTTGACAGCCCTAACTTAAGATAGCTAAAGATGAATTTGTGTCATATGTTACTTTTATTCTTAAATGACAAACCTGTCTTAGAAAGATTAAAATAAATAGGATAAAAAAATAGACTGGTCTGTCAATCAGGAAACTATGAATTGTAAAAAGCTAGTTAATATACAAGGAGCTTTACATATTTAACCGTCACACATCAGGACAAAATCGTCGCCTCATTTATAAGTGTAGCCGGTAACTGAACGGAAGGTGGTAGAGCCGTTAGAGCTCTCCCGGGGCGGTACCACCGCCACCCTCATAACCCGCCGTAAAGCAACATGTTTTTCATGTATTGTGTTTCGGTTGGGG
>DWON01007193.1:0-13159 GCA_018251015.1 Phocides pigmalion okeechobee
CCTTCACTCAATAGGAATTCCTTTCTGCGATTTGTAACCTTGTTTGTATGTGGATAAAGCAGAAAAATGCAAAAAGTCGTTTCAGCGCGGATCCGCGTTCCGGCAGTTTAAGAGGATTGCAGGAATCCACGTTCCGGCATACGAAAGGTTAAATGCTTCGGATTGTTTATATAATAATATCAAATATGTAGCAAAAATAACATGCATTATTTTACTACATTTACATAAGTAGAGTCAATCGTTTCAAGAAATCGAATCGGTAAACATTAGGGCTCTAGCTGTCAAATGTAAAATTAGTGGTTTAGATGATCAGTACTTTAGTAGATCACCGGTGAAGTTCAATAATTACTTTAATTATAAAGCAAATTTACTGTTGTTACCTATTAGGAGCCTATTTAATTCGTTTATCGTAGTTGACGCAACGCAACGTGTATCAACGAAGGGGACTGGGTCGATAAGTATGTCGACGGCAAAAAGCATGCTCTTTCTATTTATTTTACTTTTCTCGTATCGTCATGTATCTTGAGAGCTTCCCACTTGTATTTTTTTCGCCGATACAAATGCAAGTATCTTGTAGAGATTCGATGTTAGTCTTCCAAGATGTTATATGTGTCTAGATGGACGGTCTAATAAGATAAAATGGTTCAAATATATGAATTTAAAATTGCCTATTTTACACTTACTACGACTTTTAAAGTATTTTTCTTTTTTGTTTGGAAAGTCTGTTTTGAAATAGATTTTTAACGATCTTCTCGATCAGCTAATGACTTGAAATTTAAAACATAGCGTAGGTTTGGATGACAATACCACGAAATAAAAAATATATAAACAGATGATAATAATTTGTTATATAAATACAAAACTAGAATAATTCTTACATGTCATCTGTACGGAAGTATAATAGTCGCGCTATCTAGACATACATAACATCTTTGCCACGTGTAGTATATCATGTAATCTAATTGTGACTTGTTTGCAGGTAGAAGACATGCAGTCGAAGGAGCTGTACCCGTACATGCACAGCGTGGAGGCGCTCGTGAAGCGCGCGTCGCAGATCCCCATAGCGCTGTACGAGAAGGACCAGCTGGCCGCCGCGCTCGTCTCCGCCAGGGAGTGGAAGAAGGGCGCCGCTGAAATGTTCCTCAAAAAGGTAACAATCATTTAAAAAAAAAATTAATGGATTTTAAAGTAATTTTTATCTCTGAGTGGTAAAATGAGAGATAAAAGTTTTCGGTGTTCTCCGCCTGTTCAAATTTCTTTCAGTCGTTAACATCTCTATACGTTTATTATTTATTTAATTAAAATTAAAAGTTTATTTCGATATAAAATGGCATTCTCTTAATGGAGTTTTCTTTTCAAATTCAAATAGAATTCAATGAAAATTATGTCGATTCGATGTTGTTGTATCATAAATTCATAGCCGTCCTATTGCCGCGCAGAGGTCTCAAAATGAGGTTTCAAAATGAAAAGGCTTAGGCCAAGAACCATCACGCTGGCCAAATGAAGATTCATACGTTCGCAAACCTTTTAGAACTTATGGAGAACTTAAGCATGCAGATATTTTACGTTTTCCTTTAATTTCATAGCAAGTAAATTAATGTCGAGTAAAATCAGACACGCGTGCCTAGAATTCGATCTCAGACTACTCGTTTGAGAGGCCGGAGCCTAGAGCGCACGTTAAGCGGCAAGTGCGATAGAAGTGCAAGTCGTGTCGCAGAACTGGCCGTACACGCTGCTGGAGGCGCTGTCGCCGCGCACGGAGGGCGGCGGCGCGGGCGCGCGGCGGCGCGGGCGCACGGCCGACGCCGCGTCGCAGGAGGCGGGCGCGCTGCTGCGCCACTTCAGCGAGGACGCCACGCCCACCGAGATCGTGGCCGCCTTCAAGAGCGCCGAGCTCTCCGAGCTGGCCGCCGTCAAGGAGCTCCGGTACCGCTCGCGCCTTCCATGCCTCACGCCTTATACGCTCTTGTAGAGTCACGTCGTTTGCCGTTACGTTACGAACGAAACACTTATTGGTGTTTCTTTAGTTCCAACCTCTATCTACCATTTATTCGATTACTCCGCTGCATAAGGAGAGATATTATACAGTTACAATAGAAAGTAACTTCGATTTCTGTTCTGTTTTTTTATTGCTTAATTCATGGGATATATCATCTCGGCCTTTTGACGTCCACTGCTGGACATGGGCCTTTCCCATAATATATATGTGTATGGGATATAATTTTTTTTTTGTACCGGATGCAATTTACATACTATACATTTTACAAAAGAACTCTTTCTCGGTTCTAACATAAATTATTTATATGTGAATTCGTGTTTGCTTTAAGCACCTAACTACGAAAAATATGCACGACCTTAAAAAATGCTTTTTACGTAGTAAAATTATTTATATTGTATCCACAATTTCAGAGCCCGCAACTTGCGCAAGGAGGTGCGCGCGCCGCCGAGCAGCGGCGTGACGTTCTGCGTGTGCCAGAAGCGGCAGTACGGCGTCATGTCGCAGTGCGAGCTCTGCAAGGACTGGTTCCACGGTCAGTTGCACCACTCGCTACTGGAAATTATTGTTTGAAAACCCGGAACCTACAAACTAAAAGTTTCAAAGTCAAGCGGAACAATCACGTAATCACTGCTAATCTAAACATGGGAGAACTATAGTTCGACCGGGGAAGTACCTCCGCTGCCTTCATAATCAACTGTAAAGCATTACTTGTGTTTCGGTTAGAGAGGTGCGGTTGCCGGCTACACTTTGAAGCGAGGCGACCATCTTAGTCCTCAGGAGTAACAACGTATCTACGTTCCAGTTCAGATAGGAGTTCGGTCGTGTTTGTGGTTGTACATGGACGTCTATGGGCTGCGACTACTTAAGATCAGGTGGCTTGCATGCTCGTTTGCTACTCTTCTCACATAAAAAAAAATAGAATGTGAAAAAAAAAAGTAAAAAAAAATTAGAGTATTACATTCCTTACGCCGTCAGGGAGTGCCATCACCTATAGATTGTTACGTCCGAACGAATTTGAAACGTTCCGTGTACTTCCAGCGTCGTGCGTGTCGAGCCTGCGCGAGAGCCGCGACGAGCGCGCGGAGTCCCCGGAGCCCGCCGAGCTGCCGTTCCCCTGCAGCGAGACCAAGTTCCTGTGCCCCGACTGCACGCGCACGCGCCGCCCGCGCCTGCACCGCATCCTGGCGCTGCTCGTGAGTACCGCCGTGCTTGTGGAGCTCGGGGCCATCGTGAGCGGTGTGGCATCGTTGGTGGTGATGTAGCTCAGGGGCTCAAGGGCTCAGGGTAGAATTCATGTACTCCTTTCTGTTCATTTTGTCCTGTAGGTGTGGCTACAAAAGCTGCCCGTGCGGCTCGCGGAGGGTGAAGCCCTGCAGTGCGTGACGGAGCGTGCGATGGCGTGGCAGGACGCGGCGCGGGCGCTGCTGAGTAGCCCGCAGCTCGCCACCTTGCCGCTACAACGCCCGCCCGAGAGGAAAGACCACGGCTCTAGGTATCATCGCTCGCTACATATTATATGTAATATACGAATATCGGTTTAGAGACGCGTTAATCGTTTGATGTCTTTACTCATTGTTTTTACAATAAAACTAACTTCTAAATTTATATTGTATATGTTATTATAAAGTATTTATTTAATTTAATTTAACATTATAAGTATATTTAGGCAGCATATATCTGAAAGCCCGATGTTTGTAAGCAGCCGGATGCCCTGACACTAATTACTTGGCATCAGGAGCGCAATCGGACGGAAGCAATACGGGGCACACGCCCCCGCCGCCCTGCCACCGCCGCGCCGCTGGCTGCCCAACTAAGTAGTTGGTCAAGGACTCTATGTAGTATGTCAGTTGAGACATCGATTTTGTTTAAGGTTGGATGTGGACATCCGTGGGTTGCCGCGACTACCTAACAGTAGACGGCCTGTACGCTCATTGGCTACTTTTGCATCATTGAAAAAAAAAATTGAATGTCCACAGATCATCAGCGAGCGTAGAGCACGCGTACAGCGCCACCCCGCGCTCGCCCAGCACGCGGGTGGCGCCGGGGCTGCTGCAGAAACTTGAAGATCTGATGCTCGAAGGAGATTTACTAGAGGTGAGATCGTGCAGTTTAGTACAATACAATACAATATAATACAATACAATACAAAAGTCCTTTATTGAACACCAAAACTTACATGAGACATACATATAAATCCATTTAATGGACATTAATATTAACCGGCGGGTATAATTAACATTGTCATCTCTTCTAGATAACCGGGATTTAGTTAAGTAAACTTTAATATAAGAGTAATAATTTCAATGCATTCGTGCCACCTTCGTTAAAACTGCACTAGAACTGCAGTTTTGCAGTTGGAATGCAGTCAAAGTGCAGTCTGTCCGTTGACAACTTAGGCAGCGCCGTCACGACGCATGGTTAATGGAATACTGAATTAATTCAAAAAGACGTTTGTTGGGAAATCGTAAATGAAGATCTTGTTATAAGAACTTATCATTGTTGATGTATAAAATTAAATGTGATATGTGCCTGGGACGAAGGAATGCGTAATTTGAATTCAATTCGAACGATAGACGGTAGATGGCGCTAACAGAGGCCTGTATCAGTATGTAACTCAATGAGCTACTACTACTACTACTGCCGTACTAATGCAGGTGCGGCTGGAGGAGCAGGCGCAGGTGTGGAGCGCGGTGGCGGCGGCGCGGGCGGCGGAGGGCCGGCGCGCGGCGCGCGTGCTGGACGCGGGCCGGCGCAAGCGCGCGCAGCGCCAGCCGCGCCCGCACCACCAGCTCAAGCGCACGCGGCCGCACCACGGTATTGTTCCTCCCTTATTATGCTCTTAACTTGCACGCTCACTTTCTTCCACCTCCATGCAACTTTTAGAACGAGCTTCCTACTAAAGTATTGTATTCCCCGAACGCTACGACGTGTGTAAACGGAGCTTTCCTTTGAAGCCGACGGAGAACCGGTGATAAACGGCGGTGATTTTGGTTCATCGTACAGCCCTACCTATTCATTAGACTAATTATTATTTATGTATATAAAAAGGATATAAAGAAAAACAATACATGTTTAAAACATATCAAAATTAGGATTAGAAATGTTATCTCTCACGTAGATATCTATATCCAACCTCAAACAACTGATTTGAAATTCTATATAGATGCATTAATACTCCAGCAGACTTAGGTGATTGCCTCGTTTGTATAATTTTTCGCCGATCAAACATAGTTGTACTGCCTGTCAAAAAGTAAGGCTCTAACCTAACCTCAACTTATAATACGTAATATCCGTGACTAGCCATTGGCTATTTCTTGTATCACTAATATTGATTATGTATACATAAAAACGATTAGTCAAGTACTATAAATTAAATAACAATCATCATAATTACCAATACAAAATAAATATTTATATATTTTATTGTAGGACCAACTACAACCAAGACTACAATAAAGCGTGGAGCTACGAACACTACAAATTACTTAAATAGGAAACAGGTATGTGGAATACACTAGTATATGAAATTTGTATCCAAATTGTTTTGCTTGTCCAAATTTAATTGAGGTTTAAGGAAATTTTACACTATATATGTCTTTTTAATCAATGTACCCTGAAGATGTCGGGGGAAAGATGGAGGCTTGGTAATTATTTATAATAAACTAGACAGTTTAGCAGACAAGTCTATAACAATATCAGTTTATGTAACAATAACCTGTAACTTTAGCCAATCCACTTTATCCAAAACCTTTGCCAATTACCCTTTAACTCTAGCATATCTCTGCCAATTAAACTTTAACTAGCAATTTTTTTTTTATTTCAATTTTAACTTTTCGCAGTGTCATGATTTACGCTTAAGTTTAGTTGTTTTAGATAGTAATTTTCGAAATGTAAGGGTTCTTTATTGAACTGAATGTTGTCCAATATTTTCGGATTTCTGGGGGGCCATTTATATATATATATTTATTAAATTATTCAATGAGTGTTTTTATGAATATATTATTAGAAAAGAAATTTGCCTCTGTCGACGGTGGCTTGGTTACAAAGGCAAATGGACAAAACACCCATACCTGGTATAGAAATCTAAATTGATCATTTAAATGTCTGGCCAAGAATGGAATCCGGTACGGCTACCGGTGCATTATGCGGGCTATAAAATAAAGTAATTCGTTTGTGTGAGCAGGGCATGTCGTCGGGCTCGGGGCTGATGATGCGCAAGCACTACATGGCGCGGCAGGAGCGGCGCAAGCGCGGGCTGGCGGCCGCCGCGCGCGGCAAGCACCCGCGCCAGCCGCGCGCGCCGCGCACGCCCCGCCTTGGTCAGTGCCTCTGCATTATATCGACCCACTGAAGCTTCACTTGTAACCGAAGCTACATGACCAAAAACAACCATTCATTTTTTTTAAATGTTGATTTAATGTATGAGGAGAGTATCAAACCAGAATGATAAGTAGTCGCTGCAGCCCTTCGACGTACACGTACAAACCTCAAACAGGACTGAAGTCCATTGTGAATGTACATGCGTTGGTGTTCTTGAAGACTCAGATTGTCGCTCCACTTGTGTAGCCGGCAACCATACTTCTTCAACCGAAATATAAGAGATGCTTTACGGTGGATTATTAGAGTGGCGGTGGTACTATTCAGGTCGAATTAGTTACAGTAATAAATATTAAATAAACAATTCCATGTTAGGACAAACCCGAGGACAGAACAACGCAGCGACGAGCAGCGTCGCGGCGCGGCGCGCGGGCAGCAGCAGCTCGTCGTCGCCCTCCTCTGCCGAGGACGAGGAGGACTGTGCTGCGGCGGCTTGTCTGCGCCCTACTGGTACGTCGGACCATACGTCATTAGTACAACAAAGAGGACATAGGAACTATCGCTGGGGCATTTATTTTAATTTATTCAAACAAAACAAAGAAACTATAACAACTAGAAAAAAATAACATAATTGAACAAATTTAATAAATTCTGCCAAAATGTAAAAGACTTTGTCAGCAGTGCATACTTTTTGTTTGATATTTTAGTTTCTTAGTAATAATATTCAGTAAACATCAACTGTGTACGTCCATTGCCCAGTCACAATTTGTTAAATCCGACTCGAAGGACTTAGCTACATAGCTTATACAAAATAATATGCGGATTAAGTATCGTTACGTGAGTATGTTGTTGAGTCAGTTATTTTATGTGAACAAATTGCAAAAAGCGATCAAGACTGAATTAACATAAGGATTAATTGAGTGCTGCAGCTTAAAGTGATATATAGATGCATTGCTATTCCTGTAGACTAAGGTCGTCGTATTTACGTATAGCTGGCAAAAGTATCAACCAACCGAGTAACAAGATTTATTTCTCTATGGGTTATGGAAGCGGTTGTACCTCCCAGTCGAACTATAGTTTGAAGACAGATGGTAGCACCTGTCTTTGCTGGTTTCTCATAACAATTATTATTATGTTACAGGTAAGGAAGTGGACTGGGTGCAGTGCGACGGTGGCTGCGACCAGTGGTTCCACATGCACTGCGTGGGGCTGAACCGGAACGCGCTGCGCGAGGACGACGACTACGTGTGCGGCTCGTGCGCCGAGCGCCGGCCGCGCGCCGAGCGCCACTGAGCCCGGCCTTGCCGTGACATGAGTGACAAGTGACTAGTGACTAGTGGCGATATACGAGTGACGACCGAGATAAGTGATCGGTTTACATAGTGCTTTGTGATGCTATAAGTGATTACGAGATTGCGGTCATCGGTGAGTTTTATACATCAATGTAATGGTTGTTAAACGTTTGTTAAGACGACGTCCAATTTTGGATCATATATTGAATGAAATTTCACCCATAGATTGAACGGAAAATTTACAACTAACACGCAATGTTAACAATTTAATCTATGTATGATCAATTTGCAATAGGCAAGGAGACATCCCTCGGTTGTAACAGTGTTTGAGATATCGGATTGGCCATTTACTATCTTAAGGATAAAATTGTGGCAAGCCTTGCCACGTATGTGAGATTGGTGTTCGATAATGTTACTAACAATGGTGTTCAATAAACCATTGGCGCTCTGTGATGATGTAGTTGTGTTATATTTACTGTTTGAAATCTTGTCAACGAGCTGACAACTTACTCCTTTCGAGTATTACATTACAGAGTAACAATACAGGTATTCAATCACAGTGTTACATTTTAAGTGTAAATGAGTTTTAATAATGAAATGAGTTATTGATTGAATGAATTTTTTAAAAACAAAGCAAAGAACAACTTAAAGATCAATACATATTATACTCATGTTAAAACATTGAATCTTTGTGACATTTATTAAATGGAACCTACTTTGGGGAAACATGAACTAGCAATGCGATGAAAAGAATAATAATTTGAGATTGAAAATTTGCTAAGGTTAGTCTGTGTGCATCGCCTCATTTTGAAGGTGAGAATGGCCCAGTTAAATAAAATATTATTATTCACATAATTATAATACTTATCACGCTATAACTGTGTTGGTGAATTATTGTCTTCGTATACTTGCCTAATACAGTTAATAAAGTTTAGTTAAAAAAAAATTGGTGTTACTCGATGTTGTTCATTGTTGTACATTACTATATACACACCTTTATCTTTCGAAGTTATATTGTAAAAATATAATTTAAATGTCATAGTAATATATTGTTGATTATGTGTAATAAATGACAATTGTGAACAAGATGCGGATGGTGTTTGTATGGTTTTGTGAACTGTTCCTTTGGATGTCTACATTGGATTGAAATCAATAGTAGTTAATATGTGCATTGAATAAATATCGGATTCAGATTTATTTTGTAGTATGACAAAACCTTTGCGGTATTATATGCTTTTCGTTGGTAAATTTAATTAGTTATGTCTTTAATCAGTCACAAAAACTTCGTTACCTTAATCAGTAGTCCATTACATCAGTCTGTGGTTCGTTATTCAATAATTAGAGTTATCCACAGATTGTTAGTGCTTTGGTTGTCTTAAACCTTGAAATATCTTTACCAATGTAAACGTAAAAGAAGTTATATGCTTTATGATGTTTGAATAGACAAGATTAATGTGGTTAGTTTCATATTTAATCAAGTTTAGCAAAGAGCATTGGGCAACAAACAATGTAGCATCTACCTGCCACCCGTCGAGGTCTATTAAATTTTTTAAACGATTGCCATATGGTATGTTGCTTTGTTGTGTAGATAAATATTTGATGTTGTTTCCCATTCGCGTTTTTTAATACAAATCTTTACATGCAGAATTAATATTGCAATAAGTGAATTGGTATTTATAACTACATTAGAGTGAGGCTTCTGTCGAAGGCAACTTTCTGTGTTCACAGATATATATAGCGATATTTAGTATCAGTTTTAAAGCACCTTATGATATTATTTAAAGTATTGCATATGAACAGGTGCTTTAAACGGTAAATTCTTGGATTAATGTTTCAGACATTCATATGATAATTAATATATCTGTGAGTTGAACCTGTCCGCTATTGGTGTTTGTGAAGAACTTTCAGTGTCTAGCATCCCTAACCCCGTCGATATAATATCAACGTTGTGACAAAATATATAGTAGTATTGTATACCTATCTATACACTTCTTTGGATGTAGATGTAATCTTTGCATCGTTGCGTGTTTGGATATTTGAGTAATAATTGTGATGTTTACTTGGTTGTGATAATTTTCAAACACTATAAAACTGTAATGGGCCTACCTTTCATTTATTTAAGATAATCAACATCAAAGAGCCATCAAAATTTACTTTGTGAAAACAAAACTATAGTCAAATTTAAAATATAATATAAGCTTCATAGGATAAATTAAACTATCGAACATGATTTTTCTCTTAAGTTTTTGAGCATAGAATATATCAAGTGGGTTGCACGATTCCATGACAAAAAAATTGCGACTTTAGATTTGGAAGTCATTTGTGTATAATACTTATTATAGATAATTTATAATTTTATGGCAGCATTCCACTAAACAACAGCTGTCCTGTAAAACGCCTTAATCATACATGCACATGACCGTTAAAGAGCATAGTTGTACAGGTTTTCAAGTGGAATGCAGGGTTATAGGGTAATTTCCAGGCACGCACTGATGTAAAGCACGGTTGAAGGATATGATAAGAGGCGGTTGGCATTGTTCGAGTCCATTAGACTATGAACTGTGTTCATATCTGAATATTAACATATTGGTATGCGAGCTCGTTAGACCCTAAGCTTGAGGTGTGGGAAACGATTGCGTCAGAGAAAGAGTTTTGTAAATATTTTTTTAATAAAGAAAATTAATAGGAAATTTTTTAAATGTATTTGGAATTTTTGCAAAAATACTGATAGCATAAGAAAGTGTGTGTGTGCGATGGATGATTGTGTGCGGTAGCTTGTTCGTATCCAATGTTCACGTAATTGAATCCCAGTTGTTTTAATTTGTGCAGTTACATAATGGGTGATTTGTAATTGTGTACGTTGCTTAATTTACTAACATTCGGTAGCCCTAATTTGCAACTGACTTTGATAACTTGCTTGTGATTTTTGTTGGTAATACCATAGTTTAAAATATCGGTTGTTTTGACGCATTTTTAGTGTAAACTCCACTTTTATTAAAATCCAGAACAAACATCTTCAATTTTGGAAAAAAATTAACAGCTGCATGTAAATAGTGTCTTAGGAAATTATTTATATACAACGCTAAAGAAATTCAGCTGATTTCCAGTTAAAAGTTGGGCTTATGTCATGTAAATTACCTTAACACTAACTACCTTCATATGTAAATTGCATTAATGTAAAAAAATGCAGCTGTTGTCTGTTGCAATAAAAATTAACGGTTTAGGTTATTATTATTATGTTGTAGCGATTTCATTTGTATTAAAACATTAAAGTCGATTGTATATAGTTACTCTTCTATCTTGTTATGTCGGTTTCTTTGTAAATTACAATTTTGTCTTATGAAGGACTTGCTTATACGTTATCTTGATCAGTTATGTCGCCTTATGTTCTTGCGTATAAGTTCTTATGTATAGCATGACACGTGTAGTATCTGGCTTCCATAGGCGGTTACAACTGATTTACAATATTGTTTAAATTTAAATTGTTGACTGCTGCAATCAATTTTATGTCTTATAAGTGCGTAATTAAGGATTATTTTACATTGCAAATGCTTCTGTCTTAAGCTACTTAGATTACTTTGTATTGTAACATACAGACGTAAGAATGTATATTTTTTATATTCATAGCCTGTTTTCTAAGCCGATATGTACTGTATTGTTAAGGCAACAAGCGTTTATCGCGTATCCTCGCGTATCCTCGCGGTCGCAAGGCCGTTAGCCATTTTTTTTAAGTTAGTCCAAAGTTTAAATTTTTTTTTTGGATTGTTGTATTTGTAAGAATTTAATAATGCTGTTGATAATGCCGAGAGTTTGTACACTGTCGTTTTAAGATCTGTTGATTGTATCACTAATAAGCACAATATAACGTATACAAGAAATAAAAATACAAATATAGTAGTACTTTATACATAATGTATTCCTTTTCAAAATTGCATTAAACTGTTCACGTTAAAATGAGGATGGTAGTCAGTATTATCGGCATATTAACTGTATTATTTGTATACAAAATGGCTGTTAAAATTATATTTTAAGTTCCGGGCTTACCTTCTGACGTCCAACTGATCTCTGCTTCTGTTTACCTTCTCAGTTGTACCGATGTTAATCAAAAAAGAAATATATATACGAACAAAGAACAGACCAATAGTATTTTCAAAATGAGCTGTAACACTGTTTAGATGTAATTTTTGTTTAAAACTATTTAAGTCTTACATTATAGGTACGAGTTTTTTAGTTAAGTTTAGAAATGATTTTACTTAACCTTTCATTTGAATATTAATTTTAGTGAAAATGATCACCGATGTGTTTTGAAAGGTTTGCTTTCACGGAGGCTTTATTTGTAGTCTTTTGTTAAAACAAATTGTAATCGTATTTGGTTCAATAGTTACATCGGTACGAGGTCTCCGCAGTCCGCAAGTTTCTATCAGATGTAATATTAATGTTATTAGGTAAACACAGTGTGAGCGAATATTAATGTACAGATATTAATTAAGCCAGTCGTTTGTGCAACCATACAGGCGAGTCGGGCCATTTCAATTCAATTGGACAGTTTTATTCAAAATTATCATCTGAATGTTTATATCAAAAGCCCATTTCACCGTGTATCGTTGGACAGATAGACGCCTATCGTGTACCAAATAATATAGAAAATTATAATATAGAAAAATATTATTGGCTTTATTATCACTTTCCTAAACCCTTTCTCGCCACTGTCACAGGCATAGTTTGTAAGCGATTAGTAAAATTGAGTGACATGTGCCGAGGTCAATAGTTGGATGGGTGACCACCAATCAGGTTGAATATACCACCAGGGTATATATATAGAGTAGTTGCTATGCAGATAAACGCTTGATAGACTTGAACGGCAGCAATTGTAGAGTAGACCGCGATGGAACGAGTAGACAACGAGCCAGCAAAATATTTTCATGGCCCATTGGCTCCAACAATACCTTGTAAAATGCTCCACAGAGATATGTCAGCTGGGATTCCATGGGAGGGACGAATAGCGGAGATCACCGAAGCAAGTAAAAAAATATCGCCACCAACATTGCTTATCCCGGTCACAGAACTACAGCTAACGTTTACGAAGTTACATGATACACTTTTGAAGCTGTTTGAAGCGATTAACTTTTCGGCTGAGAAGAAATGATTGACATAATTTGCACCTAGATCCTAGACTACAATCAGCAAATCAGACTAAGGAGCATGTACCTTCTTAATAATTCAATTCAGCAAGCGTATTATTGTTGTGTAAATATCTAAATAAAATTAAATAATTACAGACTTTTCAATTTATTAATGAAAAAAAAAATTAAAGTAGGAAAGGATTTATTTCTTAAAAATACATTAACTACTTACAAAAATAAACAATCTTAAAACAAGCCCTTTTTTGTCACTTCTGTTTTGGGGGCACTCTTATTCCATAAGGTTGTAACACCATAATTTTATGTGCCCCCTCCCCGCCTCTTGCCACTGTATTTCAAATTCAAATTCAAATTCAAATATTTTATTTCATTGTAAGGTATTTACATACACTTAATGAACGTCAAGGGTA
>DWON01007194.1:0-13158 GCA_018251015.1 Phocides pigmalion okeechobee
TGAAGTGACAGTTCATGCTGATTTGAATTGAAACGAAAACAGCGAACGAATGACGACGTTTCGAGGCAAAATAAACGTGGACGAAGTCGCGGGCACAGCTAGTTTATAATAAAACTACGATGAATAAACACCCAACAGCTTTACATGAGCTATATTAGTTACGCATTTAAGCGTTATTCGTAATTGTTCACTATATTTTGTCACTTCAGTAATAACCTCGTCATTAACAGATAATGACGAGGTTATTACTGAAGTGACAAAATATACTGCACTATATATACTCTCATACATAAGTCTGTATGTACAATTTTATTTGTCAATAAACTATTATTATTATTATTAATTTTATACAAATCCTCATTAGTTCAACAGTCACGTTTAACTTGTATGCATAATGTATTGAATATTTTATAAATGGATTTGCATATTGATCCGATTACCGTTTCAATTGAAACGGATTTAATGATTCTTGTATCCGGAATGTTAATGAATTTATTGCAATAAATATTGTCGTATAATTGAAATTTAAGTCACCGAAATATGTGTCCTTACTTATGATTTCACGACATTGGCTATTCAATTATTAAAATTAATGTATTTTTATTTAAAACAGACTTACTAGAACTCTTTCTGGACGTCAATAAAATCGCTAATCGAAAAGGAGAGAAGAGGCGACGAATGAAGTCCAAATCCTTTATATTTTCTATGAAAATGCCATTAAAAATATTTTAATTAATGTAACAAGTGTAGATGGGTAATAAAAGGCTAATATGAATTCATTTTGTCGATTCGAATGTTATATATAACAATATTCGTACTGTTTTATAAATAAGAAGCATCGTCCGTTTATTTATTTATTTGTTTTTATATAGCGCCGGATAAGCTGACTTAATCTACCTCACAGAAGTCAAAGAAGAAGAAGAAAATCCTTGTACACAGAGAGCCTATTTCTATGGCCTTATTATAGGCTATGTATGCATTATTACTTTATATTGTCTTGAAACGGCGCACTGACCAATAATTGTATTTAAAAACCACTTCTTTACATAATATTTTGTAGTTCACGATAAAGCCACGGTTTAGCTTTAGTATAACGTAAAAGGCGAGACTAATTGTATACAAGTATAGTCTATAACCCAAAATACTTGTGTAATTAGACACAAGTATCTTGTGCCGTTTTGTTCAAGCTTCTACTTACGTATATTTTATATCTCAGTGTTCAATATATTTAGACCGAAACACCGTTATTACGTACGATTAATTTAACTAATTTTGAATGTTTGTGAAAATTCGTAGCATCGTGTAGCCTGTATCATCCTCGTAGCCGTAGCTCCGTCATGCTACGAATTGTAGCATATTTTTTCTAAATCTGTTCTCGGGATAATCTATTCTTATCCTTGCGCTACTACAAAAGAAAATGTAGACTACTTAGTTATGTAGACTTGAGTAGTTATACTTGAGAGCCTTAATTAAGATTATTAAATCAATAATGTAATAGATTTTGAATGACTATTAACCATGATGCTTATAATTCTCGTGTAAAATTTTGATACGTTAAAAAATTCTTTGTCATGCTAATTATTTATAGTTTTGTGTTTTTTATGAAATAATATTACTGTACATTAAATTACAATGTATACGAGCGAGTTTAAAAATCTTTTTATCGTTCATTTCTCAACAATAAAATTTGAGAAACGGAAATGTCAAAGTATGTAAAAGGTCATTCAGTTTTTGTACATCTATTAAAAGTTCCTTGTTGAGGAATCCGGACGTCATTACTTCAACAAAACCTTCATATTTTTCTCACAATTCCGTACTTTCGTAATGAAAATGTTCGAAGAAGCAAATAAAACGAACCTCGCTAAGTTGGAAAGAGCAGTATTCATTGTTTTTTATACGATATTTTGCTTAAACTTTAAAAGGTTTCCTAGTGTTTTTTTTATTACGTTCGTCGGGTTTTGTTTGTACTAAAATAAAAAAGTTTGAAAAAAAGTTTTCTTCGAAAGCTTTTATATTGAAGTAGAAGGTCATAATATTTTTAATTCGCTATAAAAATAGGTTTACAAAATGGCTATTTAATTTGATAATCAGGCGTTGCATCAACCCGTTACTGTTCCACTGCTGGACAAAAGTGTTCTTTCATTAGGGGGAGGGTGTCATCAGCCATCAAAGTCATCAAGCCGTGTACATTGGAGAACTCCACACCCTTTTGAGAACATCATGGAGAACTTTCAGTCATACACGTTTCCTCACGATGTTTTCGTTGACACAAGTCGACTAATCGACTTTTTAACATGCAACTGATTTCAAAAAATCAGTTATACATAGATTTATCTCTGGAGCACCTTTTAGCTCTCACTTTCTAGTCTCTTTGTGAAACTAGATTTTTGTTAGAATCCATTCACAAAGCGCATCATTATAATCACATCATGTAGGAACTAGAGACAACAACAAACAAAAACGCTTCATGTTGGTTCATTCCATCTACAACCTTTAAACGTAATGAGATTTTAGATTCCGTACGTTTGTTGAATCCATTAAGTAATAATAATAAATGGCATAATAATACACCTAATTAACATTCATTGATATGTTGCCGTCATGTCGAACATGCGATAATGTTATTTTTAACAGCTGTCGCATAAGCGAAAGGCGATCATCGAACTCTAGACCTTGGTATTGAACGTGGTCAAGGTCTGTTTACTGCGCCGACGGGTTTTACTGCAAAATAAAGCAGTAATGAGCAAGACGGACACGATACTTTTTGTTTGTTTTTACGGTATGGAAGTAAGTAGTTTTGAATGTGGGAGAACCATAGTTCGACCGGGTAGGCACCACCGCCGCTCTCATAATCCGCCGTAAAGCATTACTTGTGTTTCGGTTGGAGAGGTGTGGTTGCCGGCTACACTTTGAAGCGAGGCGAACATCTTGGTCCTCAGGAGTAGCAACACATCTATTTCGAGCTCAGATAGGATTTTAGTCGTGTTTGTGGTTGTACGTAGATGTTTTTACGCTACGACTCCTTAACATCAGGTGGTTTACATGCTCGTTTGCTACTCTTTTCACATAAAAAACACCCCTTACACTAAAACGCTTCATCATCGGGGGACGTCAGTGTTTGGGCGGGGGAATACGTGCCTCGAGGTATGTCCTCTTTGCCCGGGCAATTATTACAATTTATGTATAATAATTATTACAATTTATATTGCAAGAAATGTAAAACAACTTTTTATTGGCACGTCTTACCTATTATCTTAATAAGCTGAAATCGGAAAACAATTTATCGTTTTTATCGCAAGACAACCTCTTCCGCGATACTAAGAAAAAACAAAGTATGTTTATTTATCTGTCAGACTGTCACACTAGTAACGAATTAAAGTTAGATGTAAAAACTACTGTTTGTTTACATGTGGACTTAAAAATCGTTATACTTGAACTACTCGTAAATATTCCCATGAGGGCAACCGCACCTACCGCAACGAAAGTCATGTAATGCTTTACGCCGGATTGAAGGCGGCGGTGGTACCTCTCCGGTCGAAGTAGTTCTCTAGTATAGTTCTAGTATAGTTCTATATAGTTCTCTCACGTTTCAAATAAAAATGAAATAATTAAAATGAAACTTTTACGTGGAAATCGGCGTAATACGCTAAAATGTAGGTGGTTACTTTAAAGATTGTAAGCTCGTCAGCTTAAACAAACTCAACTCTACAAAACCTTAACGACTTATAAAGAGGTCAAAAGCCTCATTTTAATCCTGTTTGTGTTCCCGACGCTTGCACGGAGGCTTCTAATCAATAACTTAACAGAGCGGAGTTAATTGATAGTGTCTCGTGTATCTATTCTTTATGCACTTTAGTTTGTATCCATAATATGTAATATTGTTTTCAATAACTTAGGTATATGGATGAAATTGCTTTATCTTACTAATTTTATAGACGAGAAAGTATATGAGGAGGATGTTACTCTTTAACATAAAAAGTAATTAATGGATTTTAATAAAATTTTACAATAACCACATTACAGAGAATGCTCTCAGGCATTAAGTTTGCCCTTTTATAACATTTCTCTATAAGAGATGATACAATAAATCATTAAATAAATAAATAACATAAGAAACATTAGAATTTATAAATATATTTGGGACTTACTCATAATATAACGGTTTGTATCAATTGAGTCGGAAAAATCTGTCTTATGTTAGTTATATTGGATTGAAGAGTGTTGCTTAAGCTGTAAGAGTTACACGAAGATTTTCGTAGATGGTTTCTATACGTATAAATTATAACAGTATTCAAATAAAGAGAATGATTCTTATCACACGCGGATGTAGTCATGGGGTGCAGCCAGTACCTCAATATTATAAATATCTTCATTATTATCAACTTATTGCTATCTAACTGATCATCATTCCATTACTGTCCTTCTGTTAGGTATAGGTCTCTTTTCAATACGAGAAAGGTTAGGCCTAAGCCACGCTAGCTAAGTGGTGATTGGTTTAAGGATACGAATATCTCTCAGCAATGCTGGTTTCCTTACGAAGTGATGATTATCTTCCCCGTTAATGCTAGTAATCATTTGTTCGTAATACTTTCTCAATTTCGACAAATCGTTCAGGGATTCGAACCCTTGACTTGCTGTAAGACTGATCGAATCTGAGGGTATAATTAGTTAGGGATATAATAGCAGAGATACAAGTATAAAAATAGAGGTCATATCCTTATTTAGGTTATAATTATCTGCTATAATTATGTAGCACAATTTTATAATCCATATTGGTAATGTCTAATACATACCTTTGGTTAATAATTTCTTGATAATACAAAGTGCCTGAATTAATTATCTTATCAGGTGTTAAGTTATGTTAAAATCCGTGAACGGGAATTTCATTAAAAGTCATTTAAAATGAATATTTGGGTGCATAATTTACAAGAATCTTAAACTTATATTTTTATCGTCTGTAATCAAATATGTACGTAGTAGATTTCAGAATACTAACAACGAGACCAAAGTGTATAACTAAGCCTGCTTATGTCAGCCGCGCGGTCGGAAATGCGGCACGCGGCATGTTCTAAGAACACTAGCTGCATTCTCGCGTTGTATAGCAATCGCAGTTCTCTGCGTGAGATATGAACCAGGCTTCTTATCGCCGGCGTCGATCAAACGTGGTACTATTTTTTTTTAATTTTTTTTGGAACGTGGACCCCACGGGCCAAAGGTTTCAAAGCCAAGCGGAACAAATACGTAATCACTGCTTAGCGAGACACATATTTACGCCGCTTCGCCTTTTCTGCAGAAACTCAAATTAAACTCTTTTTGGTTAGTAAAAAGTTATAACCTATATTTGTTAAATGTTTTATTTTATTATAATTAGATTTATAAAGGTTCCACACTATGTCGGCGGCGTTACTGGTGCTGTGGAAACCAGTACAAGCCTGGGGAATACCATTTGCGATGCCCATTGTGTAGAAAGTTTACAGCATACCAGATATTTATGCCGGAACCCGTCAGGATAAAAATCCGTGCGCGAATGCCGTAGGCATGACCGGCTGCATGGTTTGCGGATATGCTGTCGTACTAGTGAGTGGGAGTAATGTTTATATTGTAAATATCGATATATTACATATAAAATCCTTTTAATGTAAACACGAAATAAAAATAAGCAACTGCACACGACATTATGCACATGCATATGAGTAGATATGACTCAAATAACATTAATCTTCTTCTTCTTATATATAAAAATTAATGTTTGTCTGTATGTCCTTTATAAACTCGTAAACTATGCATTTGATCATGCGATGATCTTTAGCAAAGTTGTTGTGCATGAGCCCACGAAGGTTTCTGAGTTGGTACGACCAATTTTCGTCAGAAAAAAAAAAACAATAAAATGAATTGAATTTTTGTGTAATGTCTTTCCTTCAAATTTATTCAAATTGGTTGCGTAGCAACGCGCGCAGGGTACAGCTAGTAAACAATAAATCTAAAGTATTGAATTTTAAGAAATATATGTTTGCTTCCTTACACTGGACATTTTATAAACTGTATGGACATATATATACGATTTTATTTGAATATATTTTGTCTAAAATATTAACTATATTTATTTTGTCTGTATAGTAGGTCAGTATTTTGTCTGTATGATGCAAAGTTTTAAACAATTCTATTAAGGATCTAGAAGTATAGTTCAAAGTGATTGTCTTGTTGTGACCTTCGAATGCAGTGCAATAGTTCTCGACTATCAAGATAAAATAGTGGAGATAACACGGTGAATATTCATACTATTATTACGCATAGCCTACAGATAGATCGCAGAATTGTTTCAACTGTTCCGGCACTCAGTTGACATTATTATGTTCTCGAATTCAAATTCAGTCTTGTTTGTAACTGTAGGCAGTAGGCAGACTTTATTTTATTTGTAGACAGACTATTTCATTAATTTACACAAGCTGTTTATTTGTTATGTACTAGATAAAGCTTTTGAGTGACTGAAATAATTTCTGTTTGATATTCACCAATTTTGCGCGTCTATTGTTATTATAATAGTTTTTCTTATTGAAAGTAGACCATAATTTCATATTGACATGCCTGTATGTTATAGTAATGGTTGTATACAAGTAGTTCTTGGTTACAATTTAGATCCTGTTATCTATTCACATATAATAAATCTATAAATATTTTTAGTATTTACAATCTAGAATATTTATTAGATTTTACGATCTCTTTATTTTATACGTTAATCTCAATAATCATTGAAGCAATCTTCAATAAACTTTTCAATGATAATATTTGTGATAATTATATTGATATATGATTAAGCATAAATCAAGGCAGTAAGGGATGAAAAAAAACAGTGCATAAAGCAATTATTTTCATACTTTTATATATAATATTTATATTTATATTTAAATAAGGTACTAAATAAAGTATCTACGTCGACAAAGTCGTCGGTAACAGCTATATTACAAAACAGGTTTATATGTAAGTCGTATTCGGACAATGGAATGGACACAAAATGAAACGCAAGCGCAAGCGCCATCTATCAGCGTAACAATCATCTGTCAGTGTCATCTGTCAGTACGTTTTTCCCGCGCTTTGACGGAGTCGTGACGTTACCAACGTGCATATTCTTCGCCATTATTATTATTAATATTTCGAGCTTCGCTGAGTGAGGTGTCGTCACGGAACTGTCCCACGTTTCGATGAGTGTCAAATTAAATAAAGTTAATTGTGTACTGTGTGCATTATATTGAAACAAGAAAAAGTAACTATCGTCTTCTCATTGCACGATTACCCTCGTCTGCCTACATGATATTGGATGGTTCTGAGCTTAATCTTGATTTGCCGCCGATATACATATATGGAAGGTAAAAAAATCTGCATATACATACATATATTATTGTCACACCGACATCTGTGCAAATAAACTCCTAGGCAAAAATGTAGTATACTTGTTTCAATAACTTAATCGTTTAATAGTCAATATACCACTATCAGACGTTACACCTTCGTGCTCAGGAGTTGTAACGTATTATCATCGTTACATCGACCTTAAGTAGGATTCTTTACTCTTTGTCTCTTAATATTTTAGATACAAATAAACATTATACCGAGCGCATGAGCATGTCGCCAAAGAAGCAGAGGAGAAATATTTGTAGCAGACATGATGATAGGAACACCAAAAAGGTTACGACAAATGCTGAATCTTCTATAGCCTGAAACATACATTGGTTTGAGACAGGAGCTAGTACTTTGCAAGGCATATACATAAAAGGCAATTTCCATCATAATCTAAATGTTTAATAATTAATTACATAAGTAGGTTTTTTATAAATTAATCTAGGAAAAAAACAGATGGGCTATCCGATAGAAAGCAGTCATCGTCGTCATGACATTTGGAACGGCAAAGGAGTCATCAACATGGCTGGTTTTCAGAGAGAAATGTTTGCTCTTTGAAAAGTCACATGTCATGTATTCGGGGAATATTTCTGGAGATTTTTTTTTAGTTCTATATCAAGTTGGAAATTTTAAAATATTTAGTGACAATAATGACTCTACGAGACAATCTGATGATGACGAAAAAGAAAATAGTGAGGGTACATTACCGTTACGTTGAATCCAGTGAGACATATCAATATAGAACTCGAAACAAAATTGTAGAGAGTTGACTTTGTATATACCATCTCGAGCATGTTAGCCAATCTGTGAACAAAAAAAATAGAAATTCCAATTCCATATTAGCCAGCTTCACGCCAGACGCGAACCAGTTTAGCCGTGACCACGAGCCATGCAGCAGGTTCGAAATATCGGCAATCAAAAACCAAAAATTGTTAATCGTGAGTACCCAGTACATAGTAAAATGCGTAAATTCCGTGATAATATTACTTTAAAATCCAAATTAGCCTTCTGAAAGAGAACAGCAGCTGTGTTTAAATTTAATCAAAAAATTAAAATTAATCAATTTTTTCGATTTTTAAAGTTAACGAAAAACTTTGAAACCTACCTGAGAGGTCTCCATAAAGTTCTCAAGGTGTG
Organism: Phocides pigmalion okeechobee; assembly: GCA_018251015.1. Lineage (NCBI taxonomy): Eukaryota > Metazoa > Arthropoda > Insecta > Lepidoptera > Hesperiidae > Phocides > Phocides pigmalion. The sequence continues at coordinate 8,533 of DWON01007194.1, forward strand.
TGAAGTCTACCAACCTATACTTGGCCAGCGTGATCGATTATGACCTATCTATTTCATTTTGAGGCCAGACCTATAGCAGCAATAGAATAATAATACATTGATAATCATTAAAGTCTTTCCATCTTAATCGTTAGGGACAAAAATACTTCAATGATCAATTGAATGATTGTTCTATTTGGATTTGTTGAGAGATACCTTTTTGCCATGTTTTTCCTTAGAATAAAGAAAATCATCTCTTTGATGTAATAGCGATTAACGTATTCAATCTAAAAGTTATCAGTGTTTTCCTGTTAAGTATTTTTTTGTAATGATCAACAAGCAGAAACCAACACAATCGTGAAATTCCTTGGGTCTGTCCATAATCCGTGACATCTATGCTCATGGCTCATCAGGATGGAAAATAGACCACGAAAAACCACATGTTTTATCATATAAGCCCGGTTTATTATGATGTTAAAAAGTCGCTGCAGCACATGAACACCCACATTAAATATCAAAAAGAACCTTACACCTATACGGGATTCTCCGTAGATATGTTGGTACTCCTGAAGACTAAGATGGTAGCCTACTCCGGGCATTCTTTTGCTGTTTGTATTAACATAAAACTTATTTACTTGTATAAAAATAGAACTTACTGAATTAACTTTTGATGCCTTTTGACCAGCTCATCCAAATTCATTTGCACCAATTCCAGTGGATTGTACTTAACTTTGAGGAGATTTTCAAAGCTATAGTGCAAGAGACGAAATTGAATCCGCAAGAAAGTACAGCAGATGTAAAATAGATAATCTGCAGCGCATACATTCATTATAACAATACATTCTGAAAACGAAATATAAAGATTTATACTTGAACATAAAGTTCTATTATTCAATGGTCGCTGCAGAAAATGGATTGAAGTTCCATCTGAAATAGAACTTAGAGATATTGTTGAATCATGACAAGGGGTAAATGAGAGCTACTTCGTATGGAAGTGTTTCTGGCATCCACATCTTTAACCCAATCGCAATCATCGAAAAGCGGTGATACTTTCTTTAACCAACCACTATTGTAAATATCCTAAATTTACTTTGATTTACAACCTGGGATGGTTAGATTTGGATTTATTAAGAAACATCAGTCATTCAAACATTATAAAAGAAGCTAAAGAGTCCAACGGGAGTCCATGCAGCATAGTGTCAAGACCATAAGAACATTCTCGCGTTAAGTAACGATCGCAATTCTTTGCGCGAGTTCAACTAGCCCTCTTGTCGCCAGCGTGGACCAAACACAGTGCTAATTGTTCGAAAATTTTAAAAACTATAAACAAAAATAAAATACTTACCTGACCAGATCTGATGCAAATATACAAAGGGCCAAATCCTAATATCATGCGCATTAAAGGGATACATGATAAGAAATGGCAGTATCAGGTCAAGCTCGGTCGTTTTCATATATTTATACAAGATTAGGATCAACGGACTCAATGCAAAATTTATCATCAAGATCACATTCAAAATATTCGACATTCTGATCACAAGCGCCAAAAATTTCGTTTCTTCCTCTATAATTTTTTGCTCATCCTTATTTCTTGTAACGTTAACAACTTCTAGTGCTTTTAAGTCGTCGATAATTTCGTTTATTTCGTCCTCATGTCGTACGAAAAAGAAGCATTTAATATTTGCCATAAAACTCAGTGTTATGCACGGACCGGTGTAAGTGAGACCCACAATACTGTTTCCATTCGACAAAGCATCGATAAACCAATATATTGCACCTAGAAGGTCAGAGTTTAACCAGAAAAAGTTAAGCAAGCACACACTACGATCTCTAAATTTGTTTTTGAGACCCCGTCGTCTGCTTTCTAAAGATATACCACAATATCGTGCAAGGAATTTTAAGGATATCAAATGGTTATCAAACAAAAGTGATTCGTTAGACATTTTTGATATTTCTCGTTTATTCCCCAACTGTTCTTTTCTTACTGTTTAATTCCTTAAATATAAATATTTTGGAGGCGTTTCATTTAATTGTAATCATTATCTATGTAATTAAATCTGATACGTAAGTTTTATTTATGAGTATCCTACACAATAATTATTAAACCAAACTGGTTCTTATTATTTATTATTTATACAACACGTTGATTTACAAGTAATACTGGTTTTACTTCTATGCGTTTGTGCAACAATACAGAATCTGATATGCAATGTGTGATACAGATCTCTCACTCGGAGGATCTGGTTCGATTCCATAGCAAGCATTTTTGATTTTCTGACTTACGTGCGTATTGGAATTATGGATTACTTTAACCGTGATACAAATGTGTGAATTGAAAAATTACATTACCTATCGTTTGTTTTAATTTATATCTATCTTTTGTAATCTTTTATATGTATCTATTTATCAAAAGATATAACATTGCATCTGTTCACTATCAGTACATCGAAGATATATGAGAAAAACTATTATTTGGTAGTTTTATTAACTCAATAGAATCAAAAACAATAGTTTTTAGAATTTTTGTGTCGATTTCGATACCGTTTCCATTAATGTATTGTAATTATATAAATAAAAAGTTATTTCAATTTAAAAGAGACGGGTGTGAGTACATAAAAACTTATTGCTGTTAGAAACTTGAAAAGACAATAATTTAACAGAACAAGTGCAACGGCTAAAGGTAAATAAATATATGGTAAGAGATTCTAAAAAGTAAAAGTTAAAAAAAAGAAACTAAATTTATCCAGTATTTTTAGCGTGATAGGCGCTCTACTACCGACCCCCATCATTTCATTTTCAATAACTATACAACAATACATTTTATCATTATCCTCCATATTTCTTTTTATGTTAAAAAATTCATAGTTTTTATAATTTATTAAAAGATACAACCCGTATGTCAGTGAATAAGTTTTTATTAACTCCTCAAATCATACGAAGCCATCAATCAGATACTACGCAATTAAAAATTTACACACAATAACACATAAAACATTGAAGTAAGTTTATTTATTATCCATTTAAGGTTGGTTCGGTACAAAAATAAATAATTAGACCAACTGTTTAGTGCTCAAAAAGGAGGACTAAACAGTTGGTCTAACTATTTCGAACGGGGAGGTACCACCGTCGCCCTCATAATCCGCCATGATGCAACTCTTGTGTTTTGGTTTGTGAGTTGCAATTGCTAGCTCCACTTAACGCTTTCCCTGTGACGTAAAACACTGCTGTATATGCTGTATATGTACTTGACGCAATGCGTTTGCGGCTTGTACACACCTGTGTACAACAGGCGTGTACAAGCAATGTGTATGGATTACGGGCGAACACAAGTGCTTTGTGTACATCGATGTTACAAGAGTGCTGGCGGATATTACGTCTGTGTATCCGTTCTACACTAATGCAAAAAAAAACTAATGCTAAAAATACAATATTTGTGTGAATTCTCGGCGCATCCTAATCTACAGAGAAGAGCACTGTTTAGTGCCACCTCCCACAATCCTGACTCGATGTAATATGTGAGCCCCGCAGTCGAAGTGTTAAAAGGATTGTGTCAACCTAACAATGTGCCACTGTAAGGCATTTTTATTTAAAATAATCTTCTCGTATTTTAACATATATATGTAGAATTATTGTAGTCCCTGTGGCGCGGGACCAGAATAGCGTTATGGTATCTCCTGCCTGTCGTAACAGGCGACTAAAAGGAGGACGCTTGCCGAGATTTGCCACCTGGCCCTTTCGTTGGAAAGAGTTCAGGTGCCTCGAACCAGTCGCTGCCTCAACGGAGAACAAGAGCGAAAGCTGTAGCGTCAGAAAGGTCACCGCCCCCGCTTAGACGGGACGACAGGTGAAGGTCAATCATCATCGTCGATCCACTAACCTTCCGGAAGCTCCTCCTTAACGCTGCCCCGCAACCACAATACGGACGCCTGACCTGCGATGTGAAGTGAGCCCAGCGGGACCGCACGCTAACGCGTCGTTTAGGCCCACGGGCTGTGCCACACGCCCGCGTCGGGCGTCACCAGCTGGCGGACGGCGGATGCAGCGGGAGTTGAGCAAGCCGGAGGGATTATCCCGTTGCATGATTATACGTTTCGATTAGAGAGGTGCGGTTACCGGGTATACTTTGAAGCAAGGCGAGTCTAAGTCCTCAGGAGTAGCAACGTATGTACGTACGCGCTCAGATGGTCAGTCGGTCGTGTTTGTGGTTCTACATTCATCCATCAGCCTTTATATTTCCACTGCTGGACGCAGACCTCCCCTAGATGGCGCCACTCAGACCGGTTCTGTGTAAAAATAAATGTATAAACTACGATAAACTATTATGTAACTACTCCAATTAGGTTCAAATATTACCGATATGTAGACTCAATACTGTCTGGGGGTGTTCTGCCGTCCCCTCCCACAAACCTCCCCGTTCCTCCCCATCGAAACAAAGTTCCCCCACGCTGCAATTGTTGGACCAAATACCAAACCTGCATACATCGGATGTACGCATTTTACTCGTACTATGTAACGGGTATTCACGATTAACGCTTTTTCATTTTTACTATGAACTGTATGTTTTTTTTTGTGAAAGAGTAAGAAACGAGTATGCAGGCCACCTGATGTTAAGTGGTCACTGCAGCCCTTGGACAACCACGTCCAATC
>DWON01007195.1:0-13158 GCA_018251015.1 Phocides pigmalion okeechobee
GGCACCGCCAGCCAGCCGGAGACCACCACGCAGGTCACCATACCCAAGGATGTGAGTGTATTTCTAGTAATCTTTCTACAAATGCCTCCTTCGTTTGTAATCGTTCAAAAGGCGATTAAGCGATTAGTCCGCCTCCATCGTATCCGGCCAATGTGTATGGAGTAGTAGGATAAGTTATTATTCGTCCCTCCTCCGGTTGTAGGAAGGGATACGTAAGCCTATAGGTGTAGGGACACACCTTGCGTGAGATAAATTAGTGTGAGAATAAAGTAGCATACATAACAAGGGGCGACATGTCAACATTTCAGCTGGCAGGTGCGATAATCGGCAAGGCGGGGTCGCGCATCCGCAAGATCCGCGGGGACAGCGGCGCCGCCATCGAGATCGCCGAGCCGCTGCCCGGCTCCGACGACCGCATCATCACCATCACCGGCACGCCGCAGCGCATACAGATGGCGCAGTATCTGCTGCAGCAGAGGTGCGTACTTACATACTCTCGCCCTATACTTTTTACTACTCATGTACTGTGAGCTAACTCAGCGTTGCGCATCCGTGAGTGGTGCGGAAAACTAATTTAAACCGATACTAAGCAGAATGTATCGGTTAAGATAGTGTGTTGGATGCGAGTACAAAGCTGAACTATCTACATATATCGCATATTTATAACCATGCTGCTATACTCGGATTATTGTATAACAAATTAACAAGTGTGAAAGATGACAATTGAAATTGAGCAAGCAATAGTTTTACGAATAACTACATACAAACAACTACATAAAAAATGTAAATAATTTCACATTGTAATCTGAGTTCAAAGATTTTGATATGAAAAATTGAACAGTTTATATGTAATTATTTCGATTTTAAAATTATGTATTGGAAGTATAGTTTGCGGCACAAAACAATTTCGTTATAATGTTTATTAATAAATTTTGCATGAGAATAAACAAAATTATTTAGTCTAAATCTGTATGTGCCAAGAACTAAATTTCTTGTACATTGCATGGTATAAATCTTTGTCAATCCATTTAATCAAATGTTTTTTAAATTTAATCTCGAGTGCAAATACAAAAAGTTATTGTCATTCAATGCATCTTAGATATTTATTAATTATGTTGCATGTTAAGAAATCATTTACCATTCTGCCCTTAACACTGCATATGAAATCGCAATTTCCGACTTATCGAACGTTGATATAAACAGCTGTTAGGTGCATAATCATAATCTAATTTTCTTATCTAGATTATATAAGATCATTTTTGTTAATATCGCCATCACTAACTCTGCTTGTTTTGGTTAGAATGTTTGAAGAGTTCCCTGACTTGGCCCCCAACAAAAATAAGATAAAATAGTTGAGTTGGCATTGGCCATGTGACGTCGTAGCCTCGCGCAGGTAAAATACCAAAAAGTCATTTGTATTGCACTTCTATACGAATAATTTAATCGAATCTTGTATGTCATTTCTTTTTCTTGTTACTCTTAAGTATTTTAATGTGGGGTTAATGTAAATTAGTATTATATGTAACGAGAAAATTAGATTAGAAATACAAGTTAATACTATATATATATCTATTTCATTAGAAAGTAATTAGTGGTCTTACCACTTCATTAATTGTTACCTACCATCTATTCTATTCTACTTTCTCATTGTAATTTGACTATCATCTGCAGATTACTTTTTCTCATAATTCTTTGTTTGTATCTAACATGTTTGTGTGGTGAATAACATTTTAGGTGTGAGCTCAACTAACGGGGACGGCGTCGGCCGTGCGTTGTATGGAAGACTAGTGATTTTGTTGTTTGATAGAGTTAACAAAAAATCACTAATCTCCTTACAAAACTCTGGCATTATCATCGAACGAAGATCACTTCTTCTGCATCGTTCCAACGTAATCCTGTCTGTTACTAACTCTGTTTAATTTGTGTTCTTTTGCCAATGTAATGTCATACGATGTAGTACCAGCTCTGGTTGCAACTCTTTGTGCTCCAGTGCTTGGCACGGCTGGTTTCTTGGTAATCAAACTATTTTATCCTAATTCAGTGTTTTTATTTTGCAGCGTCCACGAGAATAACCCGAATATCGGCCGGGGGAACTTCTGATGAGTGATGCAGTTTCGTCGAAATTATTTTATTACATAACTTAACCATAGTCACCTCGCCCTACATGTACAGATATCTGCCCGTTCCCGCGCATGAAGTGACTGTGCGAAAGTTTAAAAATAAGGTTAAATGTAAGCGTCGCCGGAGAGTAGAGTAACTCTGAGGCTAATTTTTCTATCAATACCTGTAAACTAAACCAAACTGATGATAACTTTTATAATAAATTGTTTTACTTATGTCTTAAATTGGTGTGGTTTTGTATAACACGTAAGAGAATGCATTTATCGTTATTATATAATATACAAATTTTAAGATTGTGTCTATGGTCAATACATTTAATTTACCTTTTTGTTACTTCAATGTATTTTAAGTGAATATAGAATAGAATAAATTCTTTATTTTGTGAAATATGTTTTATTTACTTACATCCCTTAAAACAAAAAATACTTCTATCAAGAACAAAATCAAACAAATGCATTATTCGTATACAAATTATAATATTTACACAAATTATTGAAAATAAAATGAATCAAATCGAATTCTTAAATTTCTCGTCAGTCTGGATTCTCCCCCACAACTTCCAACTATTTTTTAAAACACCTAAACACGTAAAATACTTCAAAGAATTGTCGGCTCTAGTTTAGTGTCGCCCGCTACGCTGACCAATCTCATATATGAGCGCCACAGTCAAAATCTTAACATTTTCCCAGCGGCTACAACACTGCTGTGTAATTCCAGGCGCAACGCGCTTGCAGCTCCTACACACCTGTGTTGTACCGACACATTTGTATGGATTACGGGCGAATAAAAGTGTTGTGTGTTTATGTCGGAGCTACAACACTGCGAGACGAAACAAAGCCTGTGTATTCGTAAATGTTTTACGGATGCTAAAAAATACAATCGTTGCGTGAATTGTCGGCATATCTTCAGTATAAAGAAGCTCCAGTTAGGGCTGCCCCCGTAAACCTGACGAAATCTAATATACGCGCGCCGCAGTCTCATGTTAACTTCACACCACTACTAAAACCAATAAATTACAGCAATCCTTAATAAATAAAATGGATACCATTGATCGAAATAGTGAACGCAAAGTGACTTCGGACTGGTTGTACAATCACTTGGATTTTACATCTTTTAGATCGGAGTCCGCGCATAAGCAAATCTGTATTTTTTTGTGATCGGAGTATGAAAGCCACCTAATGTTATGCATGAGTTCAGAAATCAGAGGTACCATGAAGTAGCCTATATAAAACAACCACCACAATGTGGTGAGAACCATTTTGTAAATTGGACTATAACTATAAAAAACACGCCTTTATTTAAGGATTGTTTAAATGGGACAGACCAATTACTTTCTCCTCATACTGTATATAGAGGATTTTCCAGCTTGAAAACAAATGTCTGGCAACGGTATTAACTGGATTTCGAGAAATAAAATTCATACTCAGTAATTCACTTTGGATAAGGTAGCAGTAGCTGATAGGTTGAAGTGACAATTCAACTAAAAGTTGTTGTTATATATGCATTGATTAGTGCCTGTTGTCTGTATAATGGGAAGTCCAGAGTTCAAATATTTTTGATTTGGTTTCTATACAAAAACTATACCACAAATCACTATAGTATTTGCTTGGATATTTGGTCAATATAGTGTTCTTGGAACCATGCTGCATGGGCGCGGACTCCCTTTAGATTGTTTAGGTTAGGTTTTATTTTAATTAGTTTTAAGATTTTCATCATTGTATATATGAGAATAAAGTAATTTATATAATGCACATTATTTTATCGCTCTCCTTTTCTTTCACATAAAATAACTTATTTTCTTAATTCATTAAGAAGTATTTGGATAAGAAATTTGCTTAAACACATTTCGTTATTATTATTCTGTATAACTATCTTAGAAAAAAAAACCTGATTTCGATATTCACTTTGATAGTCAACCTAAAATTTGTAGCTAAGTTAAAAGATATTGATGGATCCTCATATAATACAAATTAATTAAATGTTTGTTTTATTGTACCTTTTTTGCATGGGTGGTGTGGTGGACCTTTAATTAAAAGAACAGTTATCTGTTATATACTATATCCATGCAATTTTTAACTCCTAAATGTTGTATCTTGTGTTGTTAAGCCAATAAAATAAATAAATAAAATATTCATGTACATAGTCTATGTAAGTATTGAATAATTATATAAGACAAGTTATTAAACAATGTATAAAACAAATGTCTGGTAGATAAGAATTTTTTTGCTTTAAACAGATGTGCTAACTTTGCATTGTTTATCATAGAGACAACACAATCTAAATAGAATATTCTGCTGTCATCACAACAGTAGGTAATCTTAAAAAGAAATATAAGTAGTATTTCAAAAGTAAACAACATACTTATGATAAAACTTTATATTTAAGTAATCACATGTGTTCCCTTACGTAGATATTTTACACATATATTTCATGTATGTTTTATACATTACTATACAAAAATTGATTGTTAAAAATATCTCCACAACTTAAAGCTCTTTGATCATATACAAGTCTATAGTTCGTCATCGAGATGGATGTAATTCCGAATGTTCATGTTTGTCTAAGTAGAATAAAATATACACAAGAGGTATCACAACACCTAAGATGAGCACAAAACACACTAAATGAAACCATTTGCAACCAAAGTCTGCTCCATGGGATGTCAGCTCTTTCACAACTACAGCTTCCACAGAGATTTTTAACTTATCCGGCAATAATTTAGTATCTTCAGACACATTTTCAGCAATTTCAGAGTCTGTATATGGAGTAACTGAAGGTGCTACAGTACTGTTTAAAACTACTGCATTACAGTCTATTGCACAATCATTGTTGTCAAACTTTTCTTGTTGACTATTTTGTTGATTCATAACAACATTTTGTACAGGATTTTGAAGAAGATTATGTATTGTGAGATTAGGAGTGTTAGTTGATGTAGAGGGCACTGGCAGGGATGGCTGTGCTGGTATCAACTCTGTTAGCACCGAGTATGGAGTGACAGGAACTTTAATTGTTCGCCGTGCATATATTTCATTGTCTTTGTGAATTTGGTTGATCCGTTTCAGTTCTGAAATCTAAAACACAACAGAATAAGTGTCAACACTTCAAATCACCATTATTGTATTGTTAATCTTCTTCATAATTTTAGTAATATTTTTGGGAATATGTTAGTAACTGTGAATGACCTTAGAAATGGTTTAATCGACAACACGATATATTTTACAAACAGTTATTATGAAGCTACATAGCCAACAAAAGAATGTGTCTAAAATAGACCAATAAACAGTTGCAATAAAACCAGGGCAAGACCATTATTGCTCCATTATAAAACTATTAGTTTTCCAATTAATTACAGCATTCCTCGGCATTAAATTGTAGTAAAAAGGTTTCTTAACTATTTATTGCAATTTTGTGTAAGTCACTATAACTAACGCATATTATTTACTAATCTGCGCAAATCACAATGAAATCTGGGCAGAAATATGCACTTACAGAACAATAAAATCTAAGAGCGATGGCTTGAAGAGTATCTCCTTCTTGAACTTGTGCCTCGATGAAGTGTTCCTGAGGTTTTATCCTATGAAGTTGAACTTCGTTGTAGTCCTCCTCGTGCTTATTGCCGATCATCGTGTAGCCGTTCAGGTCATCTCCGCTGTGCATTGAACGAGTCCTTAACAAACATCGACACCATCGTTAGCATTATAATAGCAACACGTAAACACTAACATCTACTATCTACGCAACTAATCCACTCTAACTTACCTTTGTTTCATTTTCAAAAACAACACTAAAACTAAATGTTACTAGCATGACCCGAAATAGAAATACAATGATACCTGTTGTATTTAAGTTACTAGTAACAAGGGATAATTGATAGAATAACAACGGCCAGCTGTTAATCCCCCTTGGATATTCCTTGTTTCAGAATTTTGACATTTTGCCACATAAAACTTGAAATTGAAACTTGTTTACCCGATATACAGATAAAATAAAACCATAGACTTAATAGTACAGCAGAAATGTCATTTCGTTATAGTAAAAAAACATTTTTTCCCTATTGTATCTACCGATAGCATTACATATTTAATTATTTAAATTTCTTTTAAACGCACATATGTTACTTATTTAATACAGTATAATGGCTACCGTACCTACATTATTGAAATTTATGCTGAGCGTCCGATTCTCCGAATACGTGTCATTTCACTATTTGCTTCGGAATAATACAACAATAAGTATGCAAAACTAGTGCGTGCAAACCATCAATTTAATATTAAACGTAATTATGGTGCTAACCTCGTGACCAAACATATTAGATTAATTTTATTTTTTAACTTGTTCGGAAAACATCACTAATTATACAACGTGTATATAGATGTATAATAGCAGAAAATAAAAAATAATAGCGTGAGAACTTATCGGCACTTTTTGTAACTGCACTTTTTGTAAAAGTAGCTTTAACGCCTTGCAATAAACTTTTTAATAAATAATATGAAGTAATTTGTAATTTTGAAATCAAATATACAATAATTTACATCGACACCATAAAAGCCTAAAACGCACTTAAAAGGTACCTTGTTCATCCATCGGGAACTTAATCCCTCAATACCTTAAGATTTGAAATGAATTGCTCTCCCTACAGTCTACTTTACCTGCATTTTGTTAATTCATTTTAGTATAATATTTCAAAATGACTGAAATTCAACCGTTATCTGCAACATTTTTCCTTTAATCTAAAATGATAATTCTATATATTAGGTACCTACTTGTATTCAAAATTTTTAATACCTTAATGCTAGAAAGGGTATAAAGGTAAAATAAAATGCCTGAGTAATTCAATTTATTATATTGTTACAATTTATTAACTTCGAGTATTTTACACAACAGTTAGGTACAGAACATAAAATACCTTTGGTACTGCGCTGTGGAGGTGGTAGTAATTGCACATCTTTGTTTTCTAACTACATTATATACAAAAAATATTTAAATACAAAACTGACTTGTTTCACCATCACAAGGTTAATTAGGTAACATTATTTTATTTTGATCAATTAAAATAATAAAAAACCTCTAATTGAGACCAATTATTATTTTCCAAGCAACAATGGCTTATTACTCTACGATTTTGTTGTCTATATTGCTTTGTCGTTGCGTACTATCAGCTGTGTCTGATAAATTCGTTAATATATTAGGAATTCGAGAAAATAAACTTCAACAAAACAAGTGTACGAAACGCAAATACGAAGCAAATAATAAATTAAATAAAATATCACAGAAATTATCAAACGCTAATCCTATCCTATCTCATAAATATTATTGATTGTAGGTACATAAGAGTAAAGAGTATTACATTCAGGAAAAACAAATATAATTAATATAATAACTGGTTTGTTTCAACTACTACTGAGAACAGATCTTGAATAAATATTAACGAAATGCTAGATTATTACATGATTTATAGGTAAGTAAAATGCATTTAATAAAAGTAAGTAATGCATACTAGTATTTACAACGTTACTAAGTTATAATTAATAAACAATAAGAAACAATAAATAAGCACTTAACTGCTCATCGTTATTTGAACTTTCAAAATAATTATAATGGAACGCCAGCGTTACAGTTTCCATAGCAACATTTGGTATGTCAAATTTCTGAAAAATATTGAGTTAGTCCTAGAAATTATAAAAAAAAAACAAACATCTCAATTGCAATTCAGAATTTTTCATTATTGTATATTGCGGGCTCATGTTTCTGCATTAATAATACGACTGATTAGTATTAACATTATTAAAATAACAAGAACATCTTAGACAAAACGTCAAAAGATTATAATTATTTACAAAGCGCTATCAAAACTATCAATTCATAGCAAACTATTTACAATTCATAAAACAAGAATACAAGTAGTTTTTTGTGCCCGAAATCTATGTTTAGTGCTGGATGTCACATGATACTTTTGTTTTAAAAATGTATTTTTTATATGATTTAGTTGTATTTTATTCCGATGTCTAAACATAAACTTTTTTTTTCAGTCCAACATTAAAACTATAAGAAGTAAGCAAACACTAGTTAATATTGTTTGTTTATAATAAGCTTAGCTTGCTATAAAATGGCATTTGTAAATATATATCTTTTTTTTCCGGACAACATAACATGGTCCAGATAAATGGCAAGAATTGAAGTAAGGTAATGGCATTACCGTTACTTGGAATGAAATTTATTTTTAATTACCATTACAATAAGAAAAGGCAAACATATGATCATTTCCTATTGAAAGTCGATTAATGATACTAGTAAATTGTATGAAATAAAGTAAAATATCAAATTAATAGTTTACTTACCAGTAATTAATAATGTTTTGGTATGCTTACGACCATACCCATTTAAAAATATAATATGCCACAATCGTTTTTTTTTTACAAATTATCATTCTAATCTATAGGTTGCATTTCTGACAAAATTGATTTTTAGTAATTCCCTATGATAATCACTGAATTCTATTGGTCCTTTTTAAGAGATTTTGATAGTTGCAATATGCTAGTGCGACCAAAGTAAAACAGTAGTAACTCCAAAGAAAAGCCTAAATAAAATCTACTATGTATACAATAAATTCCAACCATCCAAAGAAATATCATAAATTGATTATTTATTTATAATTCCTACAAATATTAATACTTTAATCGATTACAAAATGTTTTATATAAAAGTATTCATTATTTCATATGAAATTACTAAACATGCCCAATATTACTAGCAATAGGTACCAAGTCGCCTTAAAATTTACAGTCTAAAGTTTTCATACGTTGATTAACTCTAGGCTACTTGCAAATTTTAATGGCGACCGGTTCCATTTCTCTACAAAATGTCTACAAAATTGTTTGATGTAGACAAATAACGCAGTATTCCTAAACCTAAATTGTTTATAAAGGTATAATTATTATTGCTTGCAACTATTATTTTGTATTAGTTCACTTTTACATATCATTACTTTAATTATAAGGCAATACACAGACCCTAGCATGCTTATGTGACAAATCAAACGAGAAATTTTGGACTAAGAAACGAAAAGGAAATTATATTCGTTCGATAGCCCACAAGGTTGTCTCGTCTGATATTGTCATTTAAGCATAGTTGGTTCGCGGGATATCTAGTAATAAGTAAAAATATTTTAATATTATGGGTATATTACAGCCTAATAATTCAAAGTCATTGTGTTTCTGTTACATTTTTTATGATTTTTTTTAAGTTTTCATGTGAGCTAAAATTACACATTGAATTAAGTGCTACATAAGACAATTAAAAAGCGTAGCTGGCATATATCACAGGTTGTATATACAGATAAGTACAGTATTACTGACTTATGTTTCCAAGCTGTTAAGCGATTCTGTCTTAAATCAGAAAATCCCAATATTTCTTTTTCATATATTATTTATTTTGAACATTAGCTTTTTATGTATATTATGGCATTATGTTGCATCGGGCAGTTCATATGTTATGGATCAAGTGATAAAGAGGGGGATATATATATATGGTGGTTGTCTATGGTTGCTGGCTATACTTACAAGTGAAGCGAAAATCTCAGCCTTCATGAGGAGCAACAGATCTATGAATAACCACAAAAATTACTTTGGTACTATTTAAAGTTGTATTTGGCTATAGGCCATAGTGACCTCTTAATATCAGGTTGTAACAAAAAAGATGTATAAATATTGCCTCTGATAATTACTTGATCCATAGGTGAACGATATAGTCATATTGTTAACTTTGTTCAAAAATTTAATATAGGGGAATATTTTTTATCATAGTTTAATTTGTAATTCCTTGTTCGTGGTAAGCTCCTTCTTCAGAGTCACTAAAGTACATTTTGCCATAAATAGTTTGCGCATTGTCATTTATTATTAATTTAACAATGCGATTATTTTAATGGTTCACATATCAAAGATATCAACAAGTTGATGGCAACTTCAATGTCTAATGTTTTCTAGAAGACATAATTTTTATTTGCACTGACATAAGACCGCAGTCTGTATATAAAGTTGTCGATTAACAGGCAAGGAAGCTGGTATGTTAAGAAAATGCTGCCAACTTAACGATTTGATACCTTTAAGAAGACAATTTAAAAACCAACTTATGTGAAGTGTGGAACACTTTGTTATCCTAATCATTAATTATATTATATCAGGATTTAGAGATTTCCCTATTTAAGATTTACATAATTTTTGGCTAGCGGCAAAATATACACTAATAACAAAACAATAAGCGCAGAAATATATAAATAATTATTATAAACAATACTTACACAACGATTTTGTTTCAATCAAAAAAACTTTATATAAGGGTTATGCTATGACTTGCGCCCTAAAATGGAACGATTTTTTTATTACATCATTTGTCTATTAAAAAAACGATTATTATTAGTATGGTTAGATTATATTTATATGTACGAGATCCATGAATTATACAACTAATGTTTAACTGGCAAACTTGAATAGTGACAATCGCTTACATCTAAACTATATGCACATCTGTTTGCTTTCGATTGAAGAAAAATGCATAAGAGTATTCTTACCGTTTCATATATTATAAGGCATGAAAACAATATATCAGGGAGGACGGCCCACGTGATTGTATGCACCAGTACTTTATGAGGCAAACTCCATGGGTTCCCGTGTTATCGTATAAATTTTTTTATTGAAATCTTATATATTATGATAAAGTAAAAATGCAATAATGAATATCATTTACAATTCCACAATAAATGAATAAATAAGGAATGGTACGTTTAAGGAAACCAATTTCAAACTTGGGTTAAAAGGCAATGTGTCAAGTTATAAAAACTATTAAATGTCAATAAATGTCAAAATGAAATTGTCAAATTGTCAGCTTGAAATTCTAAGGAAAATCAATATGATGTATCAAAAACAAACGTAATATTATTCGTCAACTAAACGAGGGAAATTTTTTCTAAGAATGTTTAGATTTTTTCCTTATAGGCAACACTAATTGAGAACACTACCATGTATGGAAAGTGTTTAGTCTACTTCACTGCCTTTGACATTGGACATCACATTGGCGCGTCCCAAAACTGCCTTCACCATTAATAAATGCGTTTAAATAATTTGTAAATAGATACATCAATAACTTACAAATATAATCGTCTACAAATAAGATCGCAATTAGTGGTCAGATTTGCAACAAATGTAACGACTACTACAACAACGTGGCGTCGATACGTTTGGCCGCGATTTTTTTTATGTCAGAACGAGCATACAGTTATATACAGTTGTATACAATCATTTAACATTAGTTGACATGTTAAATGATTGTTGTAGCCATTAGACATTCACATTAATTGGCAAATGGAATTAAAATTCTATTTTATGTCATAATTGTGGTCATATTTGTTGCGATCTTCATTATATTGCATTTTTCGCATACAAACACAACCTTGCAGTCATCTCCGTGAAGGTATGATGTATCGTTAGCAAACGGATGAGCAATTGGTCACAGATCGGGGGTCCTTACTACCATCATTAAAATTCATCTTGTATCCGAATCGTCTATATATTAATTTAAAAGAAGGAATAATATACTTCATAATATATACTATTAATTTAATAAGAATTATATGAAATCATCTCAAACCATAAATATAATGATAACTCTATTCAAATTGAAATGAATAAAATATTCTAAAAAATATGACTAAACTGAAATTCTTTTAAAGTAATTTCTGTATAAATAGTTATGTCTTTTAGCTTCTGTAATACGAAATAACGGGAAAACCAAAATAAGGTTGTTTTAAGGGATGGTAGTAAGACCCCAGGGCGGAGTACTCACGCATTATCGAAGCCCTGGAAATCCCCGGGCCAGTTCTCGCGGCGCGCGACCCGGTCCGATCCCGTACACGCGAAGAACGCGTCCCCCTCAAAGGGGTCAGCTTCTCTCGTGAAGATGTTCACGGAGTCCGACTTCTTGATGTCGCGGTGCGCCGGGGGCTTGGGGCGGAGCGGGGGGACGTCCTCGTCCTCCTCCGCGATGGAGGCGGTGCGGGGGCGCGGCGCCGCGAAGTCGTCCTCGAACATGGAGCGCGGCGACAGCGAGTCGGAGTCGAATCGGAAGCGTGTCGCCGGCGAGTCGCCGTCACGAGCGCGCGCCGAGCTGCCCGATAGAGGGGATGCCGTAGTCTCTTCAGGCTCGAATGCAAACCTAAAATTATAACACAAATAACAAGTGTAGTAATTGAGCATGTAATAATTTGGAGCCTCATCACTATCAAATCCAAGTTAAATTACATTTGTTTGATGTATTTTTACACAATTTCTTGTTTAATTGTCTAGAAAAAAGACAAACCCATAAAAGTGCATCATTTTGTCAAGGTGGCGAAATCTTTGAAATCCATAATGCATCATAACTGTCTGGTTTTGCAGTAATCATAATGATTCCCCATACAGCAAGAGTTACAAGAAAGAAAATTAATGCTTCAATTTCATGTCATTTTCTAATTGTGTTCCCAAAGAAATATTTTCAAAGTAAGCTTAAAAACCGTTTCATACATAATATACCAATGCCATCTACATCTAACCTCAGTCATGACTTACCTTCTATCTGTGGTCGTACTTCAGAGAACTAAGTGTTCGAAGGAACATTTTGGCAATTACTCTGACTCTTAGTTGATACATTTATTTTATTAACATAGTTATAAAAATATCTATACCTTGTTCCTTCTAAGCAGGTATATGGAGCACGTTTCTTAATGTTTGGCGTGGGCGTATCCTGGAAATCATTATCGAACGGCGAAGTGTGTTCACGCGGTGAGAAATCGTTAGAAAATCTGTAATCCCTCGGTCTCGGCCGCGGGTCTTCTCTCCGCCTGCGTCTCGGATCCCGGGAATCCCGGATGGAGTCACGAGAATCCCTAATTGAGTCGCGGCCTGAGTCTCGCGAGTCCCGACCCGAGTCTCGGCCGGAATCCCGCGTGTCTCGGGAGTCCCGGCCCGAGTCGCGAATCTCCCGGTCTCTAGAATCGCGAGAATCTCT